>BGZK01002711.1:0-45003 GCA_005406025.1 Eumeta japonica
TAGTTATCATTACAATAAACGACATATCTATACAGTATACATGCGGCATTGACGTAAAAATAACAGGACAGATTATTAAGTATTTTCACTAGACGTAAGATCATATTCTAAAGAAGGCTTTACCTCAATTTTTTGATAAAATAAAATGGCGTTATTGTATAACGTTTTGGACGATTATTGCTGCTTTTGAAATCGAATTCACCAAGAAGAATGGGAAAATACTTGTCATAATGTCGACAAGGTGCGTCTAGCGAAATGTGGGCAAATACTCCCGCATTATGACGGTCACTAGATGAATGTGTGTTTGTGCATTCATTTCATGAAAGATTTATCTTACAAGGTTGTTGGTGTCTGTACGACAAATTTAATATTTCACATAAATATTCATTTGTAGTATTTTAGTTTATAAACTGCGGCGGGAGATCTTTTGTGCGATTGATTCTACGTATTATAGCGAACTGATAACTTTGAGGGACATTAATCGATGGTAAATTCTGTCCGCATCTCTACGATCCGCATGGCCTATTTTTATGCCATGCGTCACTCTATAGTACTATCATTAGTTGTTTCTGTTTGATGATCGATTTGCTGTTTTTAATTATAAGACAAATGATATCGATTTTCGATACCAAGATCGAATATAGATGTGTTAATCGGAACGGGAAGCGGAGACAATAATTTATTTAGTATTTACACGCAGATAGACTTCTGGGCAAAGGCTGATAATTAATTTGTTTATTGTCATCTTTAACAGTTCGGTTGCTGCGGTGATGTGGGTCCCAGGATTACGTCATCAACGTACCCCTCGTGTTGCACGGGCGGCGTCGTCCAAAGCACGACCGGCTGTGCACTGCCTTTAACGCCAATCCCGGTTGCGGAACCGTTATCGTCGAGGGCTATCAGAATGGAGCAAGGTCATCGGTGCTGTCGCCATCGGGGTCGCTTTGCACGGAGGTAAAATTTTACATCTTGTGAAGACTTTGTATGACAAGGGTCGACAGGATTCTTTTGCTGCCAGTTTTAAATGTCAATTTTCAATTGTTACACGTAGCTATTGTCGAGCCGAAATAAGAAGATAAATATTTTAAACAACTCTCGAGAAAGGTCAGATGTTTAGGCAGTGATTGTAAGCAATTCAAAATGTGAAAAGAATACACAAAAGTATTTCTTATCTACATTTATTCATTTACAGGACATAAATCATATAAAAAATATAAATTCTTCTATTTTCTCCTCTGATGTACTTGGCTGTGGTTCCATTATTTTTGTAACAATTCGAATTAAACCCAAATATATTTTTAAACTTTGTAACAAAACAATATTAACAAAAACGATAACAAATATTTTACAAACAAAACTACTAAAAACAAAAAAAAACTTTAATAAAATAATTTAATTTACGTAGCAACGCAACACTTCCTAATCGCGTTCTGATTCGTAAGGGACAAAATAGCCGAATGGTTTGTCAAACCTATAGGTCAACGCGGCCGCCTCGTACCACGAAACTATGCGACCGCTTAGAGAATAATAATATAGTGGGTTCTATAGCGGTGTGCTTCAAACTCACCTTTGCAATAGTTAACTGCTAACTGTTAAAAATAAAACTAAATATATCAGAATACCGGTAATCTTAGAGATATTGGCCCTTGTGACGTTAATTTAATGTTACAAATGTCAGTATCTTTAAGACTGACTTAATCAACTACCAATTGTGAAGTTAGAACACCGTATATTGACGTGTTTAGTTTTTAACTTTAACACTTTAAAGTTAATTATTTTAGATGAGAATTTGAAGCACGCAGCTGATAGAGTCGTAATCCGCGATGTTCAAAAAGAATGCATATTCATGTCCATAGATGGCAGTACCAAATGCTTATAAATCTATTGTGTTAATTTAAAATAACCAAATATTTTGGAAAAGTAATATAAAATAATAATACAAAAGCATTTTCATTTATTTACTACAAAAATATCTTGCATGCCTTTGAATAACAATTTACGATTAAATATTCACAGATTAAGCCATTGTTGTTATTATTTTACGAAACAAACTACCGTTTTGCATCCAAGCATGTAACACATTACGTAAACGATAATAACAAACAAAACAATAACAACACAAATAATTAAGTCAAGTCACAAAACAAAATAAGAGGATTGAAATAATTAAAGAAAAAAACATGAAAGCGATATGCAATACTGCTACTATATTGACTGCCATGACCACATACAAGTATAAACGGACCACAGAACAATGTCATTGGTACAAGTTGGTGGATAGATTACTACATTAAAAATTCGCAATCATAAGGTAATATAAATCTTGACTCGGTTTTTATATGTATCATAAATTTATTTTTTGGTGAAATTAAATGAATATGAGGATGAAGTTACAAGTGATGATTTCTTTGAAGTGCTCTAACTGAAAAACATGTAATTTTATACTTAAATATTATACCTAAAATTAATGGGCTTATTGTATCATAAATATTGTTTTAAAGCATGAATTTGTAATTATGTGGTTCTTGTATTACCAGTTGAATTAGTATGAATTCAGAATAAGATAGAAATAATTTTATAGAGAATTAGTCGATAGATTTAACAGGCAGAAAAGTGAAGTCTATAATTTTGTCTTGAAATGAGGCCAATGAAACATGGATAGAGTCCACACCAATTTGAGCAACTGGTACCTACCAACACATGTTTTATTTGGTTCATTTTGTTATAAAACTATCGAAGAGGGCTGTGTATATTGCATGGCTATGGACTTTTTATTTCATTTAGTTTTTTGATTAAACTGGCTCATTGTAAACATATGTATACTCAAAAACTTTTGGCGTTTTAAATGAAACCAAGCTCAAAATACTTCACTGCCTGTAGCCGTGTACATTGCCAGCTTATGTAAAATATAAACTTATATCTGTAGTTAACACTACATGTGCTTTGGTTACATTGTATGCTTTCACTAACTCTGTTGTATGCTATTAACAATTATATATTTATACTCTACAGGAATTTCGTCATATATCAATGACTGTGCATTATATGAGGCATTAAATATGAGCCTGTGATGCATGTCGTTTTTAAAATTTTCCATTTACACATCGCGCTATATTTGTGCTACATTCTGACGTATAATATAGAATAGAATGTTCATACAGTCTATAAAAATATATTGTGCACTTGCAATGCATAAATTGAATAGTTATGGTGAGAAATCTCAATGTCCAAAATGTATTAAAATAATATGTACTCTAGATTTAAAGTATATGGTAATTTTTCAATTTAACATTTTAATAATAAAATTACTCAATGTATGTAACGTATTAGAGATCAGATTAGTGCATTCTATTATTTATTTATATTTAATGTAAAGATGTTTTTTCATTTCTTTTTAATTAATCAAAAATATATCTGATTTATATATGACTGTAACTCTAATATTGCAAGTTACAGTTCATTCCATATGTTGTTAAAAAAGTAGCATTTAACGTGTCTATTACATGTTAAGGATATGTATCTAATATTTTTGATGACATTATAAAATATATAAGAAATAAGTTAGAAGATTGTATCCATAAATTCATTTAAAAATCTACATGTTTCAACTTTATATGTAATTGCATTTTTTAAACAATGAAACAATGGATACAGTCTTTTGAATAATATTTTGTCTATTGATTGTTGTAAATGCACAAGTATGTGTAAGTAGATTTAAGATTTTATATGAACATATTATGGTTTTATAAAGTATTTAGGTATGAAACAATCTAAAATTCAGAATCTCAACAGACCCATCGTCTTTGGAAGTATGAGGTGCCAAACCTAAGATTGCTGACTTTCACAAGTTAAAAAATGGATATTGTTTCAATAAGAATATTTTTAGTTTTATTGGCAATCATTTCATAATTAGTAAATGATGTTTTGTAACAAATTTTGTAGTATAGAGTTATTAGTTCGCCAAGTCGAGACAATTGCTTTTCTTTTGTTAACAAAAATACACAAAAACAAATGACAAATAGGAGAAAAATATGGGTAGCATCCATTATCTAATTTGGTTTTTACTTTTTAATTTAAACAAACATGCATTATATTCGGTGATTACAAAATTAAAATAAATGATAAGTGTGTGATGAACATTTTTAGACGATATTCAAAATTGTGATTGTAATTTTGATATAATATTTGCTTTGGTGCCTTGCTTTATGTGACTAGAATGTTATGTGAAAGTCTATTCGATATCAATAAAAATGTACACCAAAGCATTTGCTTTTGATTTCAACACCTTGATTTTTTTTAATATTTGGAAAGGAATTTTCCCTAAATATAAAACAAGACAGTTCATAATAAGAATCTTTTAAGGAATTTGGTAAGTGGCATTTGTGTAAAATATTAAATACTAATACCATCTTTAAGCTATGTCTTTTCAAAATCTATTTTTTTATTGTGCCAGGAACTGATGTAAATCTTTAAAATCAACTATTATAATTGAAAGTAAATATGTGGAAAGACATAACTACATGGTTTATGCTGTTGATCTGCTGTGTAATATATTGCATGCTGCTTATGGTGTTGTGATAATGAGTTTTAACACTTGAAAGTTTGTTCAATTGTTTAAATATAATTTTGAAATCGCATAAAACTTTTAGTGAATGAAACAGTATTTCCTATCAGCACTTTAATGTTAAAAAATATGATTTCGTCATAATATTCAGCAAAATGAATAAAATGATTTATGACCAAATATTTTTACTTATAAAACATTTTATACTGTCAAATTTATTGTATTTGATGTATTTCTTGTATTGTGACACATTTATTCATAATACCTTTTTAACTACAGGTATGCTTAAAACGAAGTTTTACGAAGATACATTCGATGAGATAGTTCGACGCGTAAAGAAGAATAGTGTTAAGTTTTACTCTTATGCTTATAATGTAAAAATATTTTGTTGTACATGAAGCTGTGGGATAATGTTCTGTTAGACTTACAATCAAATCAGGTTCTAGAATATGAATTGACAAGGAACTTGTTGCTTCTGTTATATTGTGTTTACCCACCTTATTTTCTTTTTGATTCTAATTACATTTTAATGCAGTTTAATGTCGTGATATATAGATAAACTATATTTGGAATTCGAAACTTAGTTATTAAGTTAGCATATCACCGTCAGTTTGAAAAATATGTGAATATGAGACAATATCTTAAAATGATCTGATTTTTTTCTTATATTAAACTTATATGTAATGTAAAAATATATACTCACATGATTTTTATTATTCAATATGATTATTCCTTAAATTTAAAAACAATGTTTATGCATTTCTATAACTAGTGTCATTATTAATATTTTGCGTTTTATATAATCTTATAATGATAAATTTCTGTATGAAATCAGTCTACATTTTGTCTTAAATAGTATGGACAACCATTAAAGTAACATTTATTCTTTGTAAGTGTCTGTTTGGTGAATAATAAATTTTATACCATTTGTGTTGGTTTTGATTTCTAAATCCAATTGAAAATGTCAAAACCCTAATGATCTCTATACTACCTATTTATCGTTAGAATAAAATCTTAGGAATGATTCCATCATAGATAGTAAGAAAAATTTCGTCATTATTTTGCCACAAATGCTAAAACAGCGATGGCCTACAGTCGCAAAAGTAGGCAGCATTGGCTGCATGCAATGTGTATGGTGGCGGAAATACAATTGACTGCCGGGTAAGCTGTGAGAGAAATTGGTAATTATCAGGATGACTCTTGTCCAAATCAAGTACATTTTATATAAATTTTATGTGAACTTTCTCTCAATTATCAACATTATCGGAAAGAAACACAATATTTATTGTTGAACATTGAAGAATAATTCACTAATGACTCACGATAAATAAAAGTTGATTTACTTGAGGTATCTTAAGAAAGATGGATGTCGGGATTTATTGTATAAATGGGTCTTTATACAACCACAGATTCAATGCACAGTCATTTTAGACTGCTATTATGAATTTAGTTTTTTGGGAAAACAGACGTATAAAAATTATAACGTTTACATTTTTAGTTTGTCTTAATGCAAAATCTTATATCCATAATTACTATTTATTGTAATGGATCAAGGCTTGTTAGGTCAATAATAGATATCGTTGTATTATTATATGCTCCGTTTTCGATAGGAGATCCACGGTGATCATTTTCGTTTATTTCTTGTCAAGTCAATTGAGTTGGTGGAAGAAATAATGATACGGAAAATTCAGATTAGTTGCTTTCCTATCCGCCAGATATGTTGGTTGATAATTGATCTAGGAAATTAAAACAATTGTAGCTCAAAACGAAATAATTAAATTGCCACTTTTAGTGAAAACAACCACAATACCTAATCACTTTTATCATGAAAACTGAAACGAAAAAGATACTGTTGTTATGTATAGTTGTGGAATAGAAATAATATTACTCATTAATAATAATAAACAATTATATAATCGATTTTGTTATTATCATACAAATATTGTGTAAATAAATGCGCATGTAGCAATAGTGGTTAGCTCATCCCTATTCGTAGGGTCGAATAGAGTGAGCTAATGCGGATATCAACCCATAAAGATTCGCAGGCAGGTTAAACCAACATTTGGTTTAAGGCCCGTTGTGGCGAAATAAATTTAATAATCCTTTAATTCGATTTCCGTAATCCCAGAACAGGGTCTGCAGGACGGTGGCATGCTCCATTTTAAAATTTATTATAGAGAAAATATTAGAAATACACTCAAACTCTAGCATGGTTCTGGTTCAGACAATGATTGCAGTCTGCTGTTATCGGGGCGGACCGTTAATTTGTGGGCCTGGACTTGTAATACTCAGGGGTGTACTTAATTAAAACGAATTGCCTTTTGTCCTTCTCCGTCCCACAGGGATGAAGTTTTGACTTGATGATAGGGAAATACATTTTTCATATATATTTTATTAAATATATTTGAATATTCAAATATATTTTTATCTCGTCTCATCCCTCGTCATTAATTTTATCTTTAACTTTAATTCTATTAAAAAAGTTGTAGACAAAAAATTATAGAATTCATCTGATTGCAACTTCAAAAATAATTTTAAAACATTTGATATTTCGATAACAATATCTCTCATACAAAACCATCGATAGTATTGACTTCTGTTTATGGTAGTTGTTTTAGGAATCAAGCTGATTTGATTTGTATTTAGCGATTTTCAAAAGTGAGTAATACAATTTTTTTTTCGAAAATGTTCTTTTTAACGTACCAACTCGTATTGGTTCAAATTTTCAGGAAATTTTAATTTAATGAAACTATAAAATGTCATAAAGCGTGTTCTGATCGGTCGATTCGTTTAAAATGATATGAGAGCTTTATATACTTGTAGGTATAAACATATGCGCACACAGCATAAAGACATCAATGTAAAATAGTCAGATTAGCTTCCTAGGACCTCAAAACGACCAATTTTGATGATTTCTGGCGGACACCCGATTTTCGGGAATCGGATTGTACAGACTTCCGGATTCTTATTAATTATCTTAGGGGAAGTTAAAATTATAACAAAACCAACTAATGTTTGCGGCATCTGAGGCAGTTTTTCAAGTACAAGAAAGTGATTGAATCCAAAAAATGGATCCTGACAAGAGATTTACATTTTATCTTCAAAAACACCCTTTGCAAAATTTTTCTCAAACATTATCTCTGTTGAACAAATAAACCCATTTTAACGTCAATGACATTTGAATTAAATTAAACAGTAGTTAAAATGAATAAACGTTTATTGAAAATTTAATTTTGACATTCTCCAAACCTATCAAGCCGAATCATTTCAATTTTCAGAAAATTTAAGTTGAGCGAACTTTTAAATAACGAAATCGTTTTAGTTGCTTAATCGGTTCAAAAGTTGAGAGAAAATTTTAAAACAGACCCTGATAAAAGTTCGATTTTCAAAATCGGGCTGAAAAACAAATTCACTATTTTTGATTTTAACAATTTTTTACATTAATTACATAAATTACAAAGTTCCTGCACTTTTTGTTATTTTTTGTCATTTGTTTGCTCATTAAGTAAGTCCTGTTAAATCACAATTGATGGAAAGAACTAATGGATAATTTAGTCGATTGTTTGATATTGTTACTATATACATCATCTGGTAAAAGAGCGCCCCACTTCATTAGGCCCCGCACTACCACCATGGCTGCACAGCTGCACTGCGGCAGCCAGTCAAACATATGATGATGTATGGGGAGCCCGCGCACCAGCCACGAAATCTTGGCTGCGGCAGCCAACGAAACGTTTCCCGCCCAGCTTGGCTGCGCAGCCAACGTGTGTAGGCGAATGTGGCCGGTCTCCGCGTCAATTCGTAGCAGCCAGACGTATTTTGCGTTCCGAACTTTGATAAGATGACTTCGATACAGAGAAATTTATTTGGGAAATTGAAAGCGGTAAAGCAATTTGGGATATAACATCGGAAGAATACAGAAAAGAAAGGGATTAAAGATCAAAAGATAAAAGAAAATGAACAAATGCCGAAATTTATCAGAAATATGGCATGTTATATTGGATTATACAGTATAATACAGGTAAGGTTAAGAATAACTATGTATTCGTTATTGTTCTTTTTGGTACTTAACTAGGTATTTCAACTTCAATGTTTTATTTAGATAAATAGGTAGGCACTATTCTAATGCATATCTGTTTTGCCATTCTAACGGATTTGCATTAATAAAATAATCCGCAAATAAATCCCTATAGGATGCTGATGATCGGCTTCCTCTATTTGTGGGTCCACCGGTTATTTCCAGTTCTGGTGGAACGTACAGTGTGTCTTGAAACCTATACCAGTCTCTTTCGCGCACGTAGTTATGTAAGACAGCAAGCTTGTACTACTATTGCAAGTTCCTGTCGGACATCTAGTGGGCGGTGAAAAATTCTCCATTTTTGGCTAATATCCCAAACGTGCATTCTATGTACCGCCTAGCCCGAGACAGTCTATAGTTGAAGATTCTTTTCTCCGCTGTCAAACTCCTACCTCCATAAGGTCTCATTAAATTTTCACATAAGCCAAATGCCTCATCCCCACAATGACGTATGGCATCGGTACTCCATTATTTGTTATGAGGCGCTTCTCCGGAATTTGTATATCTTTGTTGACAAGTTTTTGATACAAAATGGATTTTTTATATATCGATGAGTCACTACATTTTCCATAAGCCCCAACATCTATATATGTGAACTTGTAATCTGCATCGCATACAGCAAGTAAAACGATGGAAAAATAATTTTTATAATTATAGTACAGTGACCCTGAATCGCTGGGTTTTATCACTCTTATATGCTTGCCATCGATGGCACCAACGCAATTGGGATAGTTTGCATTTTCATTGAAACCTTTTGCTATTTCAAACCACCTCTCTTCCTTTAATTCTGGAAACGATGACTGTTTCATATTCTCCCAAATCGCCATGCAAACTTCATGTATGATATCTCGGACAGTTGTATGTCCAATCCGATAATTATGACTCAATTCCATTAAAGAACATCCTGTAGCAAGATATCTGTAACAAAGAACAAATATAATTTTCAGGTAAATCTTTACTGAGCAAGTGGAAGAATATCAGGACTGGTTACAGTAGGGAAGTAAAACGCAGAGCTGGTATTTAAAGTGGATCAGCAGTTTCGCGTAAGAGTCCATACGTATATTTCGAACAACTTCATTTTCTTCGGCCCACGTGGTAATTAATGAAACTCAAAATAGCATGGATGAAACACGCACTGCCGAAACCAACGCTAACAGCGGTAGTACTCAAGGTGAACGACCTGTTTCCAAAAGAAGAAGACAAGTGACGACCATAATTTGGTGCAGGTATTAAGGGAAAGTATTGTAATGAGAGAAGAGCGTGAAAGACAGTAAGAGTCTGATTCAGATAGACTGTTTATACTTTCACTTCTAAATGATTTTAAAACATCCCGAGACATCGTAAGTTTCTACAAAATGGAGTTAATTGAAGTTATAAAAGAGCTCAAATGGAAACTCACGATTCAGAATTTAGTCCGTTTCGCCAACGTTATGTTGATTATGAACCAGGGACATCGGCCGCCAGATCATATAGACCACAAACATCGTTCAGTGGACGATATCGCCAAGGTCAAGGATACCTGACTGAATATGGACCAGAAACCACAAGCAGTGGGCAGTATCGCTATGGATACTCGACACACTCGAATTAAAGATCAGAAGCCTCGACCACTGAAGGCCGCCGTGAGTATTCTATGGCTGTTCCAGACAGGCAAGACAATACAGTTTATACTGATGCGTTATCACCAACTGACACAAATGCAATAGATATGTCTCAGGGTTCTGAATTACTAGAATTATTTACTACACAGGACAACTTGAACTAGGTAATTCATTACCATACATGTAAGAAATAAATAATAAATGTTAAGAATAATATCTTTCATTTTCATACTCACCTCAAAGTTATCACCAGTTTTTTTCAGATTTTATACAAGCTTGCATAGGAGTATCAATGCCCTTGATTGAATTTCGTATTTTTTCCAAAAGGTTATCAAACGATTGCACTGACATCCTCGTGTAGTTAAAACCGGTCTGGGAATGCGCGAATATCTTTGAAATAGGTTTGGAATAAGCCTTTGAGTGTCTTTCTAGAAAAGAGGATGAATCCAGTGTCTTTTCTTTGTTTTGCATTTTTACGAGATAGGTAAGCAATAATTATAAGTTCTTCAACGTCCATATTGCTCGCCGGAAGAATCTAGACTAGTCGTTGATTGGTTGTTATAATTGGCTCGCAAATATTCTGGCTGCCTGGTGCGCGAGGGCCTTAGTGATTCCCAACGTTAAGAAAAAATCATTTAGATAATATATGTATAGCAATCTGGAAATCGTCGCAAAAGCTTCTTCAATATTTCTTAAATATGAGCGTTAAGTACAACACACGAAACTCTTCCGCTTTGTATTGCCTGCGAATAGCGCAATGCGCAGGTTCAACGCTCCCTAACACTTTCTACTTCCTCTTGTTCTTATTTTATGTAATTGCGACGCTTTCGTGATGACTTTTACAACGGCAGAGTTCCGTGCGTTGTGCTATACACGGGTTACGTGATTTCAGGGTTGCAAACTTATAAATAGACTTTTTAAAATGTCATGTTATATATTTTAATTCACAATATTGTTAATTGTATTCAATGTGCCTGAGGTTCTCCTATATTCCCGGAGCCCTGTTCCGCAGTCCCCAGCTTCCATAGTCCAAGATATTTTGGCATCGACGTCAAAGTATCGATTATTATAAGGAATTAATTGAGTAGCTAATTAATTTAAAATAGAAATAAATAAATATACTATAAAGTGATTATTCGGAACGGATATTCAGAAAATTTTCGTGCTGCAGAAGCGGGCCGTTCGCGCAATTTACAAGCTCGGACCTCGTATGTCCCTTTAGAAATAAGTTTAAGGAAATTGGAATTTTAACCGTGCATCTCAATTCATTTATGAAAATATTATGTAAAAAAAAATTTAGAAATGTTTAAAAGAAATAGTAGTCGACATAATCTCAATACCAGAAATAAAAATAAATTGAATGCACGTGTTAGTCGACTAAGTAAAGTCTCAAATTCATTCAGAGGGCTCTGTGCGCCTATTCAATAAGATTCCTGTAGATATACAAGATTTACCCTACATAAATTTAAGAGTGTTATTAAACAATCACTCAGTAAAAGGGTACTATGCAATTACTGAATATTTAGAAGACAAAATCAATGGGCATAAGCGGCTCGACCTCTACCGGGCTGTGTCATTCCTAATGATTCCGTATTTGTTTTGTGCAAATTAGAAAAGAGCTACCCTTAAGTTTCTTGCTCGTTCTTCTTGAGGGAAAACTGCCTCCGAACGAGCAGTGAAGTGTAAATTCGCAAAATTATGACGTATTTCAAGTGTTATTTTGTAACCTATGAAATAAAGATATTTTGAATATGAATTTGAATTTTAATTTGAAGTTCCTTACGGCGGGCTTGGAGGAGATAGGGATTTTGCTACGCGACCGAACTGAAAAAATGTGATAGTAAAACCGTTAGAAAAGTCCGTGAAATAAAACCGTTAAATGAGACGTGCGCAGGCGACAGTCGTATACACAAGCGAGTAGTGTATTATACCTTCCCTTCCCTCTTTCTTTTCGTTCTCTCATCCCTCTCTATTACCACTCCACCCCACCAATGCATAGTATTTACTCATGAATTCATGGACAAGCACGTGGCTGATATTCACATTATAGATACATTTTACTCGTAAGTAGTCACGTTTATTTTCATATAATTTCAAATCGTCAAAACAATAATAAATATAGTAACAATGGCAAGTGAACTAACAAGTGACTTGAATGCAATTGACAGTGATAATAGTGGAAATTATTCTATTTCTATGTAATTTTCTGTTGTCAAACAAAAATAGAAAGACATATTTTGTTAATTTAATTGATAATTTGAATTACGATTTTTTTTTTTATTTTACGTAATTTGTTTTATTTTCTAAAATACTGAATTTCCTAAATACTTTCCTGTACTTCAATAAAAATTAATCAGCAAAATTTAAGAGAAAAATCAAGAAAACCTACATAAAATTGAGCACAATTTTTTTTTGCAAATTGTGTCGATTCTACATTAGCCGAAGGAACTTCGTTCCTACCTGGTGTCCCACGATACCATATTGATTTTTTTATTTTTTCATAAATCTCCTCTGCAATTAAGTATTTTGGTTTCGTTACCTTTATTTGTAAAAACCGTTCCTAGTTTGACATCCGCAGGTGTCAGAAAAGGATGTGTAGCTTTATCGTTGCTATTTAATCTATTGATATATAGCTGTCTGTATGATTTGAAAGAGTATAAATGTGGACTACAGATGGATGAGTTGTCTGTCAATTGCCTTCTGTACGCTGATAACCAAGCAATCCTTGCGCGTAGATTAGTTCCCAGAAGAGTAGGCAGACTACTCTTCTGGGAAATAGGCATGAGTTTATATTATTTGTAAAAATCGGACTGGACAGATCGTTCCATCGTAATATTTTTGAGTGAAAATGTTTTAGTTTTCACGTCACGCTTAAGAATTTCCTTACATGAGAGAGAAGAAAGATATAACTTAGAAAGGAGGACAATGAGAGCTACATTCTGACGCCATGGGCGTGGAGAAAATAAAGTAACATATACACAACGATACAGAGCGATAGAACTGGATAATGTCGCGCATGCTCATTGTAGATGTACCCATCATACGCTATATACGAACACCTGAGGTACCACGCGTTGTGTATTTGATAATTATTATTGTGTTTAGTGATTATTTACGTTTTAATCTTTGTGTCCTTTGATTGTTTTATTAAATCCATGAAGAGTTATTACGTAAATATATTTAAACTATTAAAATTTTATTAATAGCGTTTCAAAGTATTAGAAAATTTCACTTTTTTAACATGTATGGTACTACACGCGCAATTTTTCCTTTCTTTCTTTGTTCATAGTCTTTGATTGCAGACAGAGTAAATTAGCCACACTCACGTGTCAAGTCTTTTCTAAATAAACTTCTTTCATTTCAATAATGACATACTTGTGTAAACATCGTTTGAAGTTTTGGCTTAGCGCATCGCCCATTTTGATACATTTTAAATATTCATTTATCATTTATTTTTCTAACGGGTCTAAGAAATATAATCGCAGAAAACATGAAATTTTAAGAATTACGATCTTGGTACAGTATAACGAAACTGTGCTGCTCTGATTAACTGCCAATGATATACTGCGTAAAGATTATGGTCCCAGACCCTCCGGCACGTTCCTATTTTATGCCATTGCAACAGCTTAGTGATGAACTTCACAGCGGCAGAATTTCGTGCGTAGTATTATAGGGTAGAGTTTAAGCAAAAATAATACTCATAAGAAATATAGAATTCTTCATATGACAACATTAAACTTCTTTCAAATATCAGTATATGTCATTATTTAGCTTAAAATAATCTTGATTCAACAACCTGCTAATAATTTAATTTTTCTATCCATGAACTTGATTTTGTAGATTATACCATAAGCTTTCAAGTATTAAGTGACCTTGTTAACAATAAATTTGTTTATGCTTGTTATTTATTACACATAGAAAAGATATGGTAGATCTTTTCAAAATTAGTCTTTGTACTTTAAAATAATCTCCTTCCCAATCGAAATGTTTTCGATATAATTCAAAAATAAATAAGTTTTTATCGTACGCTCAAAATAGTAACGATAAAATATTAACGAATAATTAACAATCAAAATTAGTCTTTTATGCTACATTTAACGATACCAGATTAAAACTTTTTAAATTTTTTTCAATCAACTTTCCTTTGCCAGACTATATTTCAAACTGAGGGATTATTTTCAAGTTTGACCACACTGGAGTTGTGAACGTTGATTTGATCACGTATCGGTAATGTCATAGGCATGTCATAGGGTAGTGTATTGTTGTTCTGTGACGTATATTTGGTTGCGGTTGTAAATGCAATAATGGTGTAATTTCACATATACGTGTTGGCCGACTAGACGCACGTATTGAAATTATGCCAAATGTCATACGTAAAAATAAATTTTATTTGTCACATTCTATACAGTTTTGGTTTTAAAATGGCATTTAAAAATTATTGTGTAGTGCTTGTTACTTTCTATTGCGGTAGTTCAAGCAGTAAGTTATGATACAGAATTATTTGAAACAGAATCTTGTGATAGTAACGCTTGTTTCTGAGTCTCTTCAAGGGCGCTCGAGGATTGTACTTGTAATGTTGACACCATTGATTACTTCAATAACGTGAAGATATTTCCGTATTCAAAGTTTGGTGAGTAAAGATTATTTTCGTTTCTACAAAGTTAATTTGAAGAAAGAATGCCCTTTTGGGCCGATGATAGTCGATGTGCTATGAAATACTGTCATATCAAGCCTTGCTCCAAAGATAGTGTACCTCAGTATGCTGATGGCCATGATGATCACATAGATGAGTCTCCGGCCACTAATACTTAAAAGAAACTCAAAATGAGTGTATGGCCGATGATGATCACAATCCTGACCTGGGTTACCTGAATATGACAATTAGCCCTGCTAGTCAATATGAAATAGCCAAGTGGAGTGCTCATGATAATGCTTTGGAGAATTTTTGTGAGAGCGATGATAGAGATGTTGATGCAGAGTATATAGATTTGTCATTGAATCCTGAAAGATACACAGGCTATAAAGGTTCTTCTGCACATCATTATTTGGAGGAGCATATACTAAGAGAATTGTTTTAGACCAAAAGCAAATCCATATAGTTCATTCCCTTTGTTTTGAGTTCTGATTTGAGTAATATGTGTTTAGAGAAAAGAGTTTTCTATAGAGCTATATCTGGACTTCATAGTAGTATTAACATTCACCTTTGTTCTAAATATTTATTATCGGAAAAGACAGCTTTGCTGCTCCTCCCAGGTGAATGGGTGCAAATCTAGTAGAATTTCAGAGACGATTTGATCCATCAATGACTTTTGGAGAAGGTCCCAATTGGCTTAAAATTTGTATTTTGTCTACTTATTAGAAATGCGCGCATTAGCTAAAGCAGGTCCATATTTTGAACATGAAGAATACTATACTGGTAATCATAATGAAGACGAAGAAACTCGACAAGCAATAAGTAATATGTTGAGTGTGATATACACTTTCCTGAACATTTTAATGAATCCTCCATGTTTAATAAAGGAATACAAGCTGCTACATTGAAAAGGAGTTCCGTGATCATTTTAGAAATATATCGAGGATCATGGACTGTGTTGGTTGTGATAAGTGCAAATTGTGGGGAAAATTACAATTCAAGGCCTGGGCAACGGCCTTAAAGATTTTATTTTCTGGTCGATGGGATGGTGGTGATGCAGATCCATCAGTTGGACCTTTACCTCTGAGGCACAAATCACATGAACGTTGCAACGCACTGAGATTGTTGCATTATTTAATGCGTTTGCAAGATTATCAAATAGTATCAGAGAGTTGGAGAACTTCCAAACATGCTCAGGTAATTATAATTGTTATTTTGATTCCATGCTTATTCTGTTTGTCCATGCACCACGATAGTTTTATTTTATCTGTGCATATTTTTATAGAAGGTAGGCATATCTATGACTTTTATTTTATTATAACATAAAATAAATAAATAAAATAATCATGAAATGTTCAGAAATATAGGTTAAACAAATATTTTAATTAAAAATAATGGTAGATCTAGTACAAAATAAAATTATAAAGACAAATTCTCACATTTAGTTTTGTTTTGTTATAAGTGTGTGATTGATTTTTAACTTATTTAGATTGTAGGTTTAAATCTAAGGTTTATAGTTCATGAGTATATAAAGGTAGCCACTTGAATTTTATAAATAATTGTTGATTACCATACTTAGATTTTTAGAACAAATAATGGTAGTGAACTTATTTATTAAAAGTGACATTTCATCTTAATATTGGACATATGGAACAGGATAGGATTTCCATTTATTATTATTTTGGATTTATAGTTGTAAGATGCTGAATGTGCTTAGTGCACATAAAAATATCAGACTGACTATCATGAAAAATTGTATAATTTTAGCTTTTTTTTTTGAAAGCAAATACATTAACTTGGCCTTTTTCTTTTAAATTATAAGTTAAGGTCTAAAATTGATAGTTTGGAATCATTTTTTTGACTTATTTGATTTTTTCTAATATCATTGAAATTCATTTTATAAGCATTTAATTTTAATACATTTAATAAAAATAGTACAATTTTTTGCTCAGAGAGCTGTGAAATTAATGAAACTTAATGTGACCAATTTCTTTTTTAATTAGCTTAGACAGTATTTGAGAACCCAATTTTAATTACTGCATTCAAAATATATCTAAGTTTGGCAAAAGTTTGCATCTTAAAATTCATATTATTTTTAAGAAAGTTACAATTATATTTGCTGTGGATGTGATGGGGCTATGGTGATGGGGCTAAAAATGCTATTTTGTGATAGGCTTAATTAAATTTGTGATGTTATTGTTTCACTGGTGTGCTTCTATTAGTTATTAATACATTTTAATAATTTGGTGTGAAATTCCGGCTTTGGTGGATAATTGATGTGGATTGTTAGAGTAGATTGGTGCATAAGGGTATCATTACTTTGTAACATCTTAAGTTCTTATATGAAGGGAGTACCAGAAAAAATTAGACACTCAAAAATTATAGTATTTATTACTAATATATATATAGTATTTATTACTATATATATATATATATAGTATTTATTACTAATATCTATTTATCGAAGTATTCACCTTGAGCATGTATACATTTTCTCATGCGTTTAAACCACTTGAAAAGTACCTCTGACCACTTTTTCAGATACCTTGGAAATTTCAAAATTATAGGCAAGTCAGAGTGCATTTTCCTTGCTCTTAAATCTCTTGGCCAATTTTGTTTTCTAAGTTTGCTAAGTCAGGGGAATACGGTGGGTGAGGTAGGATAGATACATTTTTAAATTAAATAAATGAGTGTTCTGTTGGACGTGTGCAGTGCGCCATTGTTGTGGTGCCAAAGATTGTGTCTGATTCATGACTTTGGTTGCTTGTCGCACAAAGCTGATAATACTGTTGGGGCACAAACTGTCACATACTACTCAGAATTAGATTGTTTTTTGATCCTCTACCATCAGAATAGCAATATGACTGGTTTTACAAAAAATGTAGCGAGCATTTGTCTCTGTTTTGCATTCAGCTACATTTTGTTGGTGTTGGTTCATTTTCAAAGTACCATTTGGTTCATTTTCAAAGTATCATATGGTTCATTGTTACTTTGTTTGGGGATTGTAGTTGTACAGCCATGTTTCATCACTGGTAAGGATATCACATATATTGTATACATTTCTCAACCCTGTTGAATTTTTCTATCATAAATTAGCACCAATATACCAGGCGATCTTTCTGCTTATTATTCAGTGTGTGTGGCACCCATCTCGAACAACACTTACGGAGAGAAAGATTATTGTGGTTATAACAGTTTGCATTGCTTCTGATCCAATACACAGTTCTTGTTGAAGTTCTATGTATGTATTTTCGGTTCTTCCAAATCAATTTATCAACTGTTTGAACATTTTCTTTTCTGTGCTTGAGGCCGACCTGTCTTCCCTTTATCTTTGAAGTTCTCTCATCCTTTTTAAATTCAGCAAGCCAATTAAAACTGATGCTTGTGAACAAGAAGATTGACCAAAAGTAGTAACCAATAGTTCAAAACATACTTGGGGCTTTAAACTTTTTTTGTAATCATAATAAATTTTACTGGGAATATCATGACGATGAGTTTCATTGTTGCAAGCGAATTTCTGCCACAAAATAAGCATTTTAAGGAAAAACATTCCATGTCAAATATGTTCCATTTTTTTAATTTATCACTAAATAAACAGTATTTACGATGTAAAACTTGTGAGTATCAAATTATAAAAAGTATGTAAGTACTATTGGCATATCCATCCTGTAAACAGTTATAATTCAAGTATTTTCTGATCAACTTTTGTATAGATAATGTAATTTAAAGTAACTTATTTCTTAAATGGTATTTTAGCTTTACGTCTTTGTAGGGAGTTTTATTGAACTACTTTATATAAATGAAATATATTGCTGTTCAAGGATTTGAGGTTTATCTTGTCAATAAATATAATGCCAGTTTCGGATAAATGGTATTCCCCTATGGCTATAGGAAAGCAGAATACTCATTTTAATTATCAAAATATATCTATTTCAATATAAGTTTCGTATATCATAGGGCGTCATACTTTATCTCTGTTGTACCTGTCACAAGTGCGTACGCCCACGATCGCGTAGGCACATGTGATTCACAGCTTGGTTGTGAAGTGGTCATGTATGTTAGCTATTTACCTTACGTAAATATAAGGTAAAAATAGAATTCTAGAAAAAATGAGCGTGAATCAAATTTGCAAATTTGAATGATTGTGAATAAGGTTTAGACTTTAAAAATAAGTGCCTTTTCTAGGGATAGATTAGTTGAACTTCTTCATTGTACATGCTCCTCTTCCAAAATTCCTAAATTAGCGAAAAGTAAATTGTTTTCATCATCAACTTTATTCATCAACAATACATAAGTATTTTATAAGGAAAATTTAACGAGTTTATGCGTATGATGAAGATCAGAAGCAATATTTATTATTAATAGTTCAACAATGCGGAACAGAATTCCCAACATCCGCTAATGTCTCCATCTCACAGTGATGAATTTCTAAGGGGTAATTAAAATGTCATATATAAATATAAAGCATATAGACACAATGTTTTGCCATTTATTATTCGAATTACAGTATTCTGAATGTTAAATATGTCTTAAGGAAACAAAGGATAGATTTTATTTCATAAGAACTTATTAATTTAATTGAACCCATGAGTTTATTATTAAAATGCATTGTTCAAACATGGTATATATAGCTATATATATAATGTAAATGTAAGCATTGTAATTCATGTGTCTATATATTGTATATATTTATGAAAATCTGGTTTGGGTTATGTGGGAAAAGTGACAGAATATCAAAAATTCATTTATAAAATATTTTGTTATTGTTCTGTCTGTGTTCAAAATTGTTCAACATTCAAAACAGCTAATTGAATTTTCTTGGGATTTTCATTGGAAAATTTTAGCTAGTATAGAACAAAAGTTAGGCTATATTTGTAGAAATTGGAAGACGAAAAAATCTAAAATCTCATTTATACTCTCTTCTCAATTTTTTGTATTGTCCTTGTCAATATATGTTTTGTATAGTGTTTTGATAGTTTTTGTCGCTCATTTATAATTACCGAATTATTTGGTATTTGACTTACATATGGGAGATACATAAAATATGATTGGCATATAGGTATATGTATTTTTCTATATCTAATTAAAATTTTTTGAATCCCTTTATTACTATTTTTTTTTAATATTTACTACTATCTACTTAAATTTAATAAAATGTACAACATGCTTCTGTGTATATTAATTTAAATAAAAAAAAAATGTGTTTTTTTTTCATTTTAGAGTGTACTGCATTTTTATTTAATGTTGTTTTGTATTAAATAAAATGCTATAAAAATGTCATTGATGATAATTGTATGACAGATTTTAACTGTATTAATTAAAAGTAACAATACCAAAAATAAAAAATAAAACATATTTAGGTAACTGCATATTGCCATGAAATCAAGATTTAATACAAATAATGATAATTAATATATATATATATACATATTGTAGGGGGTATCTCTGCAAGAGGTTTGGTTTTTCTCAGAAGAAGACCAAAGATTCGAGTATTGAAATGAAAGAGTATTTTCATTTAAGATCAATATGTTTATTGATCTGTTCTTCAATATTTCTCTCTATGATTTCTGAATATTAACTTATTAAATTACTATAATATTCCACTTTTATCACCCTCGAACCTGTGAACTCGGGCATCAGCCCTCTTCCCCTTTCTGTACTTCTCTCTAGTCCTACTCAATTTGTTATCCGAGCTCAGATTCGAATGTTCTATTCTATTCTAATTTTAAATTGAATGCGAATCCGCAAACCCTCATATGAGAGCACGGAGGTCGGATACCTCACATGTCACCTACTCCTACTACAATATATATAACTGTTAGATATTGAACTGATAGAACTGATTCAATAAACAAAGTCATGCTGTGGCCAACTTAGTCGTAGTACATACATGGATCGGCTCGATCGTTGAGATACCACACTCGTAATACAGGCGTGAAGTAGTAGTTTTTGCTGTTTAATTTCGTGCATTGACTGAGAGTTCCGTGGCCCACTCTCCTGCATTAATGTTCCTATTACTATGTAAAAGGCCGGCAATACAGTAATGACTGCTCTTGGGTTGTGAGCTCCGTGGATGGTGATGAACATTTATACTCTGATGATTCGCATGCTCGTTTGCTTAAAATGCTAGAAAAGAAAATGCTAACTTTTCCACCAATTTGTGTATTCATCGAAAGTGAGCTATGCTCTTAGTTTTCTTAAATGACTTATATTCGGCCACAGTATTTGTTTAATTTATTTAGCACAATTAATTACATCTACTAAACACCAAATCTTGTAAATAATTTAAATTAGCTATCTGATATTTAAAAACATAAATAAGATCATTGGTGCATGTACTTTACCAAAATGTATTATATAAGTAAATGGTTATGTCTATTTTTCCCGCTAATATGCACATACACTAAGCATATTTTTCTAGTATGTACTAAATATTTGATACATACTATTATATATGCTATTTTTGCTTTTATATTAATATGTTTATATAATAATATGGTTTAATGATAGTAAGGATAAACCTGCATGTTATAATGTCTATCTACAAATGTTTTGTAAGTCATTAAATGTGACAGGATACAAAATTACATTTTTAATATTTTATATTCAGTGCAAAACAAAGAGACGGCAAGACAAAATCGTTTTAGTGGAGGATTTGAAGAACCTAATCAACACAAGAGTAAGGAATCCTGTACGTCTGATAGTGCCAAACCGAAGATATGGAGTTGAAAGGGTAGCATATTGGTGAAAAAGTGACGCCGGATCTATAAAAATACTTATATATGTTCCTGGATTCAAGGCTTTTAAATACTCATGAATGAAGATCACCATTATTATTAATATACATGATGTACTGCAATGATAAAGAATCACAATTTAATGATAAGTTTTCCTAGTGAAATGTCACAAAATTTTTAATGTTTAGGCGACATAAAGATTGTTTTGTTACTTAAAGTAAATTTATAGGTTTTGATTGTTTAATTTATTCTTTATGTATTTTAAATAAGTATATTCTATAGGTCGTGTCAAATAATTTACGAATTTATGACAGTCCAGTGAAAATTATCTCTACCTAATATATAATAAAGAGAAAAGGAAATGTCAACAGTATTAAATAAGGTTAATGAAAAGTGCAAGTAATCCATAGATCACAATTCTTGAAAGCTATTAAATATAAAGACAGAGTGGTAATAGATATTAACTAGCATTCATTAAAATTTGTGTTGCATTAATTATTTTAACATTTTATGTACAATACAGGCTTTTAGTGTAGTGGTTAAGAACAGAAATATTGAAAATTTTATTTCCATATTTTGGGTTTTATACTAGAACTATTGCCAACAACAATAAGCTACAAAAAATGTTTTGAAAATTTGAAACAAGAATAATGAAAAAGACATGGTAACTATGTAGTAAAATTATTTACTCATTTGTAAGAAAACTTGCAATTATCTTTGTTTTTATATTACTTGGGATTTCATAACATTATTGAACTGTAAATTCGCAGTGTTTTGGTTTTAGTATTGCATAACATAGTTTTTTTTATAAGAAGAATAATATCACAAATGAAATTTTAACGCCTGAATCTGACTCCCTCTAGTATAATTTTTTATTAATTTTAATTTTGTAACGTTACGCTAACTACTACATTTTATTACAGCGATAAGAAAATTTTATGAACAGAAATTTGGTTTTATATTTGGTTTATGTATACACATGCCACTATGTCAAATGGTGGCATGGATATAAACTTTGTCCAATTAGTCAAAAAGTGTGCTCAAGATAACTATTTGTATAACAGTGGTGAATGTGAATTAAATAATATTATAAATAATCAGTTTAAAAGTTGAAAATGTATTAATTCAAGAACCCACTTACAATAAAAATCAATTTTAATTTAAATCAATATTTTGTGATAGATATGTAAATAAAAAATATCAGGTTGGTTTTAAATACCACTTAAACATTTATTCACTTTAAAATTAACACAATTTCACATGTGACAATAAGTTAATTCAAACTTTTAAGATACATTTTCTGTCACAATACAGATCACAAGTAGTACCTACTAATTATAATTTTATGTGATTCTCAAACAAATACAGTGTAATTTTCAATATTTTTTATATAAATTGTTAAATAGTGTAGTCTCAAATATTTTATTAAAATTGGGTGATATAAAAAAGTAACGATGAAAAGATGAAATATATAAGTTAACCATACTTTAATCTATAATGCTTTACAATTTTTTCTTATATATTTACATATTTAGTCTGTTTATTACTAATTGTTGTCAACAGACTAAATATGTTGACAACGAAATGTTGACATCTATTTGCACTAACTGTATTAGGTGTCTCCTATCTAAGCACTTTCTACTTTAGGACATGCTTACAAGGACGGATCCATGGGGGTCCTGACTCTTAAGCCTAGATCTGCCCTTGCATGCTTAAGACAGAATTGAGTTTGCACCAATGCTTTAGTAAGGTGTTGCCTTGTTAGGATAGTTTTGCTGATGATTTTGTTTTTTAAAGTTTATAGTTTCAATATAAATACAACCTTACACTGTTAATTGAAAATTTGAATTATTTTTAAAATTCTACAATTATATTAAATATTTTTTTTTGTAATTCTGCAAATTTTGGAGGCATTTACCTCATGCCTATTATCAATAGATATTTGAATATTTTTAATGGAATAGCAACAAAGAGCAATCAATAGTTGATTAATCGGTAGTATAACTAAAATTTTTGAAAACCAAAGCAAAAATATTATGTTTAAGAAATCCATAGTAACTAAGAACCTATCTAGGTAGGTAATTGGTAAAAATATTTTTCAGT
The DNA here is from genome assembly GCA_005406025.1 of Eumeta japonica. Lineage (NCBI taxonomy): Eukaryota > Metazoa > Arthropoda > Insecta > Lepidoptera > Psychidae > Eumeta > Eumeta japonica. Next base: position 23,717 of record BGZK01002711.1, read on the forward strand.
TAATGGTCACTGTTAAATTGAAATTTTTGATTTATTTGATTTAAAACTTTAAAATTATTTCTTTTGATATACAATACCTCTTTAAAAGATCTTCGCCATACTAAAAAAAGTTAAGACACGGTCTTATTATGGGCATCCGATTGGTTAACACTAATGCATTCCAATTGTGGACAATATTTGAAAAATCAACAAAATAGAAACAATGAAAATATGGTAATTGGAGGTTTAAAGTTAGGACATGTTTAGCGAAATTTGACGACGCCTGTATTGAGTGAAATGCATTTTTGGCTACAATTGTCACCAAAATTTTTGGACTTGCCCTTTAGGTGTCGCCTAAAGTTTGTGCAATTGGTTATAAATTTTTTTCCATGTTTCTAAAAATTCTATCATTTAGTCTAAATTGTATGTTTATGAGAATTTTTGCACAGTTTTGTGTTTGGTACATCAGTTTAATAAAGCTAATAAATAAGAATTAAATAAAAAGAAGGGTATAGTTGGTTTCTGAATGAGATACATAATGTAGACTAGCACATTTGTATCAGTGTTTTACCATGTATTATTTTTCATTTAAATAGAATTGAGATGCCTGAATTTAATTTTTAATTTTACATCAAAATGGCTTGTTTGTATAATTTTCTTTAATCAAATAAGTACAATCGCTATGATATTGTGTAATGAAATTTGTAGTTGGCAAATTAAATGTTTGACCAAAAAAGTCTCAGTGATTTAATTTTCTGAAGATTAAGAAATTTAAATATTATTATGTAGGTATTTGTAGAAATTATAAACCTATAGACGGTAATATCGTAAAACATCACATATAATAGGTTAAGTAGTGTTTTTATTGTCAATTTAAAATTATCATATTTGTAATTCTTTCTTTTTTTTTTGTCACACTATAATTTAATGTCACAATATCATTGTTATACAGTGTTTTTGTTTGAATGTAGTGTAATACTATCTAGTCGCATTATATATAAATTCGCATATCTCAGGATGTATGAATTTTTTAATTTTCATGCTTATATTTATTAATTTTCACAAATAAATAGTGTATGTATAATATCATGATTTTTAAAAATATTTTCTTTGTGTACGATCTATTTGAGTATTGTTAACAAATATTAAGACATAAAACATAAACAAATGGTTTTAGATTAAATTTCTTAATATCCTGCCAATTTTAATGTTTTTTAACCATTACAGAAAAATATTTTATTTTCCAAGTACTATATAATACATTTAGCAGTTTGCAGCAAATTCACCTATGTGTTTATATATTATATAAACTCAATTACAATTTTGATTTTAATTCTGAGTCCAACTGCGATCTTGATCCCATTCTATCCTTAGAATACTGTCTAGTTTCGATGGCGATTATGACTCAATTGTAATTCTATTCACATTTTGGATTTCGATTTCCTTCAGGTTGTAATTACGATTCTGAAACTGATCTCTATATAAATTCCCAATTGGATAGTTATTCTGATACCTATCTTTATGTAGATCACGATTTATACAATCCATGACAGATATAGTTTATTTAAAGACTTTTTACAAACCTTCAATGTCTTAAACTTTGAAAGTGCATTTGCAATACCAGTCTATTGAGTCCATATTCTGAATTTTAATCAAATTTCTTTAATGCTTGAAACTCACTTAATTCCCTTTACATTCTTTACTGATTGTATTTTATTAAGACTCAAAATTTGACCTTTTTATCCAGTATTTGTTTATTTTCATAAAACATTTCTAATTTTGAATCTAAGTAAGATTTTTTATGTTTCTTACTTCAAGTAGTTTAGAATTTATGTATAATAGTTCACATTCAATAAGAATGTTATTTGATGTGTCATCGTAAAATCCCCTTATAATGCAGTCACACATCATTTTTCATCTCTTCCCATAAGCATAAATCCTATTTTTTATGTTTATAATTTTAACAATTATGTCACTCTTAGGGAAATATATCAATTACATTTTTTTTTATCTCGGGCTAATTTGCTAAATATGCTGAGTCCTTTGAAGATTTGTTAGAAGGTTAGAATTTAACCAGCCCTAAATATTGGCTTATTGGACATTTGCTCAGGCTCAATATTTTGTTTTTATACATTGCATGTTACTAGCTATGTTCAACAATATTATGATATTTATTAGGCTCATTATGTATCTGAATATAGTATGTTTTTTTAAATGTATTGTCTTTATAAGAACTTTATTTTTTTTATCTTTTTATTTTTTTTTTAAACTACGTGATTCATAAGAAAAGTTTTATAGTTATCAATAATGAATTGAAGACCACTGAGGTCAATTTGAACTTTTTATCAATGTGATTATTTACATATTTGTATATTGTAATTTCACAATAATTATTGGCTTTTCTCACTCTAATTAAAGATGCCAAAAAGAATAGTGGAAATTATTTTAAGTCACTATAAGCATTAACAAAATGTGAATGTTTGAAATTGTTAATTGGACAGATGGGGTACTACAAAATGATGAAGTCAGTAGTGCCTTAACATGTACCTATGTTTTGTAAACTCTTACCATTTTTTCTATTATAATATTTCATCAAGAAGTATAACTTTTCCAGTATCAGTCTTTAATCCTATTATGTAATCCAATGAGAAATTACATGACTTTATTATTGTGTTGATATTTATTTATTCTATTTTAATAAAATTATAAGTAATGTCATTGTATTATTTATATTATTTACATTGATTGTACCTTTATTTTGTCCTGAATGTAATTTTCAAGTATATATATAAAAAAATGTGTTTATAAACACCTATAAACACTGTTCAAAGATTTTTCACTCTATTTTGGAACAAGACAAGTTTTAAGGAAGCTATTGTTTGAGTTCCATTTACTTTTATAGGTACTTGGGTGTAACAAGTTTTCTAGTGTTGTCCATTATTTTCCATTGCATTAAATTGTCATTAAACTCCTGTTATCATGGCAATATTCATTTATCTTAAAACTTTTAAATTTTGCCACATTTGCTTATTGCCATTCTTTTATTAATTAAATTGTTATTTAAGTATGTGTAAAGTGATTTGCAAATTTGCAGTTAAGAAAATTGCTAGGCCCTATGGTTCCAAAAGTAAAGCTTTGAATTGAATTTCTAACTTGCGATTTGTTATAAAGCTTGCTTAACAAAAAGCAATACTTGGTGGGCTCTTTGTGTATTTATGGTACCTACTCGTTTTTCATTATTCCACAGTCCATTTTTGATTAATGTTTTTTCTTAAACTAACCGCTTCTTTGTTTTCTTGGCAGATTTTCAGTATGACATTATTTACTTTCCTTAGAACCTAATTGAAAAGTTCCTCCCAATTTTCAGGTTGGACAACGAAGGCGAAGTTTTTGTGCAGTGCACTTTTGGTGACAAGGCTTTATAGAAAAACTTTATTTGGTATTTTTTTTGCATGTGTATTAGTGCCTTCTTTTTTAATTTTTGTATATTAGAAAGTATTATAATTATACACTTATGCAAAGTGCTATTTTTGTATCGTAGGTTAAAATTTTTTGTTCAAGTCTACTATTTGGTTTTATACTTTCAATTACTAATATGATGGCCAGCATTATTTTCCTGTTACAGTTATGTTAGATTTTCCTGTTATAATATATATATATATATATATATATATATATATATATATATATATATATATAATAGTAAATATTAATATGTTCGTACCTTTCATCAGGGTCTCTTACAGAAAATATTTCTACCCTTGTAATATGGGATAATATGGATAAATGCACTTCCATATATCCAAAATAAAAGAATTAAGAAGGTACGTACAGTATATGTCGCACTATATCAAACGACTCATTTCTATACTAGGAAATACAATAATATAAACAATATTAAATGCCGGTGATCCACATTATTTATGATAAGAGTTTATCATTACACATGATCTATATTGTAATTAATCCACCAATTTCTGTGTTATCATTTTTGGTTATCGTATTTCATTATGCAGTTGTGGCGATAGCTATACTTAAAATTATTTAGGTAGACATATATATTATAACGTCATGCCGGTTTGTATGTTAAACGTCAGTGGTCGGAATCGATTTCAACCACTATGATGTAAGATACGGGGTGAATTAAATAAAGTATTTACTTGCGTGCGGCTCATGGGGGGCCCATGTCAAGGGGAGCTCATGTCATGACCCCCTCTGGGGTGAGTTTTTGTTTTATTGTTTGGATTGGGGTTGGGGCATGTCCCGACTGGATCATTTTTATGTGATCTTCCAACTCGAAATCTGAATTTGCCCTTGTACAAGATCATCTTGGAACAAAGTGTGTTTTATAAAATTTAATATAATTTGCGAGGTAGGTATGTAATTTTTTTTCTTTCCGCCTGTATTTCATTTATCTCCTATAGCATGGTGTTTACAGGCCTTATTTACCTACTTTCCTTGTATTTTATCTTTCTTTTGAAATAAATACATTCATACATTCAATATATAGGCAATATTGAGTTCCCCAACTTGTTTCTTGACCTTAGTCATTCATATGTATACTCGTAAGTTCCAATTATTGTATACTTGTCAGCAGGGCCGCGCCGACCCCCCACAGCGCCTGTGTGCGAAACCTATGAAGCGCCTCTTTTTTCACGAATCTTAATGTTTCAACTAATTTTTATTACTTATTTGTTAACTTTGACAAAAATAAATGTTCTCTAGTTTTATATAATTAGATAATATTTTCCTAAATAGGTAAAACCAGTTCGTTTCCACTTGCCAATTACTGCGAAAAATAAAACGCGAATTAAATTTTTACATACTTTATTTAAATAAGAGTCTAAAATGTGTAAGAATATAAATAAACATATTTAAATTATATTATTTCCACTCTTCTAGCTTTTTTGTTTGCGAAATCTTTAATAGTTTCGTGTATGTGTATGTGGTCTAATATGGCTTCCTCTATGGATATTGTTGCTAAATTTGTTAATCTTTCTTGACTCATTGTTGAACGCAGGTAATTTTTTATTAGTTTTAATTTAGAAAAGGACCTTTCCGCGCTTGCTACGGTAACTGGCATAGTTAGCGAAATTCGTAATGCTATTGTGATGTTAGGGCATACAGCTGTCAAATTGTTTAAATATATAAATTCGAGAATTTTCGCCACATCATTATTTAATTTTTTGAAAAAAGACTGACATGACATAATTTCTTCACACAAATCATCGGTGTTAATGTCAAAGTAATCATTTGCTGTAAGTTTTTCCTGATTAAAATGACAGCTAATTTTTAATTGACTTTGTTATTGGTCATCACTTAGTTTACAAAAAAAAATTAAACACGTCATTTTGATTATTCAATAAATTAAATCTTTCGTCTACGGAGGATAAAGCTTGATCCAATATATAAAAAAATACATTAATTATAAAAGCGATTTTCGCATCATTTATAGTGTGGTCTTCGTGTTCATAATCAAAACTCTTTGAGTCTTACGACGTCTTAAGGGTCTGGATCTGGAAGTTTCAAATTCAGCCTCGACATCTAAATTTTTCGGCAATTTTCATGGCATCATTTACAATTTCTTCAAAATTTGCGTCGGGTCTAATTTTTATCAAAAACTTTTATAATTTCGTTAAAGCATCTAAAGCAATTTGTATATTCACATCGATGGACTGCAGAATTTTGTTCACAAAATTTATTTTTGTCAATATTAAATGCCACATATTTAGTGAACAAATGAATGACAAGGAGCATATTTTTTCTGCCAGACATTTAGCGTCATATTTTGCCTTCTGATCATATGATGCACCATTTGATATTTCTTGTAATGCACCATAAATTTCTGGTAAATTTGTAAACAGCGGTTTGATTGCATCTATCCTGCTTGACCATCTTGTTTCAGACAATGGTTTTATGGTTACATTTATGACATATTTTTTTTAATAAGTCCCATCTTTTGGTAGAGGACGAAAAATATTTATATAATTATTGCACAATACTATAAAATCCAGTTGTATGATGGTTGAGATTGGCAGCGTCGTTTATTATCAAATTTAAACTGTGGCTAGCGCACGGTACACAGAAAGCGCGGGGATTTAGATCCAGCAATCTTTTTTTTGAAGACCATTATTCTTACCGCGCATATTTGATCCATTATCATAGCCCTGTCCCCTTAAGTTGTTTATGTCCAAATTAATTTTGTCTAGTTTTTCTATTATAAATGACATTAAGCCAGCGCCAGTTGTATCGATAATTGGACAGAAGGCTAGGAAATGCTCTCTTATTTCTAATTTTATAGCTTGTGTTAAAATTGACAAATCTTATTAAAATACTAATTTGCTCTACGTGTGGAACGTCAGAAGTACAATCCAGTATTTTTGAAAAGTATTTATTAATTTTACATAAATTTAAAATAAATTGTTGAATTTGGTTACCGAGTATGTAAATGATATCATTTTGGATCTTATCTCCAAGATAAGTCGGCATATTTTTGAAATCCGAATCATTCGTTACGCGTCGTATGTTCAGTCATTGAAAGATCGAATTTTCCTAACATTTCAATGAATTTTAAAAATTACCATTGTTACGATCGTATAATGTTTTGCTTTGGCCACGAAAGGCCATATTTCGTGTATTTAGATATTGGACCACATATATTATTCTTTTGATTACATTGTACCAGCGCTGCTTTTCAACCTCTAAAAGTTTTTGTTGTATACCATCAATAGTGTTTATATTTTTAAGAGCGCGACACAAATCTGTCCATTTTTTATAATTATTGAAATGAGCAGAACTTTTCTCATGTCCGCTGCAATACAAAGCTAGATGTTGCCAATCACTAACTCCCTCGGAGAATTTATATTTATGTTTCGATTTAAATAGCTTGCAACAGAAGCAATAAACAGCATTTTTGGACACTGAATAAGCAGCCACTCTTTGTGATACTTTTCACCGTTTCCTAAATGATTTTCGTAATAATACTCGGAAAATTTTCGCTCCGAAGAGTCACGCGGAAAATTATACTGTTTAATTAGTTTAATCGGATTTTCTGTTAGATACTGGATCAAAGTAGCATTTAAAACTTCATTTAATACTCCACTACAACAAAGAAATATGTTGTTGTGTAAGTGTAACAAAAATAATTTCGATAGCGGCGCCCCTATCGTCTCGGCCCCTGTGTGCGCCGCACACTTCGCACACAGGGGCGGTGCGGCCCTGCTTGTCAGTCATTTTATCTCGAAAGACGTTACGATGTCGCAAGAGTCAAATTCACGTTACTTTTCTTACGTTATTAAAATCTTGGAATTTTTCTTAAATATTCTGAGGTCGCCCAACTGGCAAAATACTTTAGGAAATCGCATGTTATAGTGCTTTAAATCGTACATCGACTCATATAAAAATTTTGATGAAATACTAAAAAAAATGAACGTGCTTAAAAATACGTTACAAAATATCAAATTAGTGCCAAGTGCAATAGTATTTAAAATGTATTAAATAAGTATGCTTGCAAGATAATTTTTTAATACCTCCTTAACAAGCATTCCTATAGTAGCAGAATGTGGTTTTAAATTTTAACGTAAATACTCAAGTTTTGGATTTTTCCTTTCATTTTCCTTTGGATTTTTCAAGACGTTTCCTTTATAAAAACGTTATCTGTTGTGATAACTGCATAAAGTACTTATACAGATTATCTTGATCGATTCTCATGGGAATACCAGCATTGACGTGCTACATAATTACTTATTTATTTAGGGATTTCAAATATTTTTTTTACTGTATGTATACATATAATAAAACAGAGGAACCCGGTGTGCTTGTACATTGAAGGTATGTGTGAAAAAAAACGAAGGGGCGAACAGATGAAAACAACGATTTTAAAATCTTTGCTGAATTTTTGTCTGTATGTTCGCGCACGTCTAATTATTAAACGGATTTTAATGCGGGGTTCACGACTACATAGAGTTTGGCTTGGGGCAAAATATAGACTTAATACAATTTAAATCGGATCTCAGGAACAATGTTATTCTAATTTAAAGATCTAGCCTGAGTTACAAGGCAAGTACACTTTCTCTAATCAAAGCAAACAAGCATGGCCGAAAAAATAAAAATGAGGACTTGTTCTAGTTATAAACAGTCTTACAGATAAACATGCACAAAATAAACAGTAACCTATATTTTATGTGATAATGACTTCTATTAGTTTTTTTTTTAATTTCATCAAAATTGATCAAGTCATTGTTGAGTTATATAACTTGATAAACAGACAAAAAGGTAATAAGCAGATAATACTTCATATATTACATAAATGGTGTACTCTCTTAGTGCACTAAAGTTCATAAAACCAGTTTTACTATTATTTAGCTACGAAAAACACGAACAAACGCATGTCAATTTATCTGTGCCAAATTTCATGTAAGTACCTACAGTTGTTTAAGCTTGAAAATGTAAGAGACCGTGACAGTTTCGCATTTATAATATTAGTATGGCTTACAAAATAATTTAAAGATTATTTTAAAATGTATGAAACATGTACAAAATGCATTTTTGCTATAAGCAATTATGCAGGTACATGTCAATATCCAGAAGTACCACATTTCGGACCTTTTCAAGTCGACTAGTGCAGCTCGGCGAGTTCATCAGTTGAAACTTGTATAAGGTATTGTGTTCACATGCCGTGTCTTATATGTGATTTTGAACAAAAATAGTAATAATTTTGAAAAAAATAAAATTGTTGGGAGCTTTTTAACCACTATTTTAGCGTTTAAGCCCAAAAGTAATGTTTTTTTTTACGAAATATTTAAACATGATCATAGTTTTCAAAATGTTTTGCTTCTATGCAGCGCCGGCCCCAGCTTTGAACATGGTGGAGCGAAATTGTATTTCAGCGCCCTCAAGTCACTGCTCTAATTTTCCAGAAATTCTAATTCGGTTTCATGATAAGTAAATAATAATTGCTATTTTTTTTAATAAGTATTTATTGCAAAAATTAACACATATTAACCTTAAATTGAATTAAGTAACTTTAAGTGTCGTAACACTGTTCTGTCTTTCCGAAAGCAACATCAAAATTTAATTGTTTGCTGAATATTTTCTTTTGATTGTTAGACATAAGAAAAGTTTGCAGTTGTGTCAAAAATACGTAGGTGACATAAAAATATTAGAACTGACCACTTGGAATTAAAATAAAAAAAAACATTTATATTGAAATAATGGAGCCTTTTGCAAAACTTATTATGTGAATTGAATTCATTTGTCATTTGTTTGTACACATTGGCAACAAAAAGAAAATTATTTGTCTAACGTTAACATGAATCAAACGTGAGAAAATTTGTCTTTGTCTTTGTGTTTTTGTCTTTCGTTGCTATTCGTTGTCAACAAGAAATATATAACAGACTTTCGTTGGTCTTTCATGATGAAGCTCCATTCTTTGCCGCTGGTTTAACGAGGTAAAAGATGATTGTACTAATCTGTATGACGATCTGCGTAAAGGATGTCCTACGGCGACGACCGAAGACAATTAGTGCTGTGCGACTAGATAGACTGCCGAAAGAATGACCTACCTGCAGATTCAGACAAGTTTAGGTATCGGTATGAGTCAAGTGCACAAAATCCTTCGTGAACATTTAGCGGTCACGAAGTTTTGTACTAGGTGGATATCTCATAATTTGACCGAAATTTTGGCGTGTTAATTGATACCACGAAATTATACAAAGGTTTGCCGATGGTGATTCAAATGCTGTATACGACATACTTACAAGTGACGAAAGCTAGATTTAAGTACTGTTACGATCCCGAAACCAAAAGACAGTCTGCTCAGTGGGTGTTTCCTTTCGAGGAGTTGTCTACTAAAGTAAAACGAGATCGAAGCGTCTGAAAAAAGATGGCTTCTTTCTAGGGAATGACAGGTCATTATATAAAAATTGTTTTAGAAGATAAAAAAAAAACTGCACTATAGACTGGTATATTAAGAATTGTTTGACTCTTGTTTTGAACAAGTTCGGGAAAAACGACCTCACAGGAAGATTGTCCTTGGTCAGACAACGCCTCATCAAATACCCCCAGATAAATAACCAACTATTTGGGGTTTGTCAGGTACAGAAATGCTGGCTTATCCGCTGTATAGCCCCGACCACGCACCATGCGTTTTTTATATGTTTCCTAAAAGTGGCTTACGGACGCCGAGGAAGCATTGGCTGCACATGAAAAGGCCGTTGAAACGACCACTAATTGCGAGTGGACAAGTGTTTCTCTGAGTGGTTCCATGAAATGCAGCGACCTATTGATCTCAAAGGACACTATTTTGAAAAACAATAGTAATAAAAATAACTTGCTAGTTTGCTCAGTTTTTGACTTTCTAAGGACTTCAGATCGTTTGGCCCATCCATAGATGATCCACGTAGGAAGTAGGTATACTGTTTTTACTTTTGGAAAGATGTAGACAAGGAAATGAAAAAGAAATCTTTTCAATAATAATTCCTTGAGTTGCAATGGATTTTGCGAATATCAGATATCAAATAGGTTTTTACAGCAACAATTGTTTATAAAGATTTAATGAAATTATTGGTCAGTTTTCCACTTCCCTGTTTTCAATTTATCCTAGGAAAATTGTTGGAGTATATTCCTTAGGATTGATTTTCATATTCCATTCTATTCTTAAATATATTTTTTTTTTGGAGAGGAATTATTTTGCCGTTCTATTTTTTGTTTAGGAACGCAGTTCATTACAATATATAGTCCGCGGTAGGCAAATTATATGGGAAACAAAATCGAACGTTAACAAAAAGTAATGTCGTTACGTTGCCCCTTCGCGCAACATATTGACGCATCTTATACTGTACGCGTATATAGTTTATTCTATTGTTGATTTGTAGATGTTTTTTTTTTGAATCCAGATAAGTTATCGACCTATGTAGTGTAAAACGTTACCGTATTGTTATTAATCGTTTAATTTATAGTCAGTCGTCAATAATGTGTTTACGATTTTTTCAAGCAATTTAATTGTGCTTTTACGAGTCTTGAATTTTGACCTATTATATATTATTTGGTACTCATAATCAGTAACACTCTGTCAATATTTAGGCACCTCGACTGGAAGCAATAAAAGCATCGTTTATAAGATTGTGGACTAACGAGCCCACGATTTATTTAGAAAATAAGTTTTTTTTTAAAGATACAGCTTGATTATAGTTCGAAAATGAACGAGCTCGAGCGGTGAGATACTATGATCTCACCAGAATACAGACGTTAAGTAACAGCTTCGGCTGTTTCATTTCGTCTAATGAGTGAGAGTTCCGGTGGCCCACTCTTCCTTTTATCATCTCATTCAGGGGATATATTAGATCAGACTTTAATGTTGGCGACATCAGCTTTGCAAGGCTTCTCTTATTTATCAGTCAGAATGAAAGAGTTAAATTTAATGAACTGCACGTTAATGGTGACACATATGGAAGCGTTAAATTAAATATATATACATTAATGGTAACTCATAAAACATTTTTGCGAGGTCCCCTCAGGTGTGAGGCCAGCGTCGGTTGCTGACGTCGCCGACGCTTAATGTGGCCATCGAACCCACTTCCCCATTCATCACCCCATTCGGCTCTCCATTAGGTATCCCATTCCTATCCAAGAGGCCGGCAATGCACTGACAACTCTGGGGTTGCTAGTGCCTATGGGCGGCGATGTACATCTGATTTTTGGTGACCCGTTCGCTCCTCACTTTCCATGCTCGTATGATCTTCAATCTAGTAAAAAAGAAATCTAGCATAACAGGCTAAATATTTAGACCAACGGAGTAACTCAAGTCGCGCGTTAGAGCTGATTTGACTCTGAAACTAACGTACCATTTCATTATCGATTTAGATACTGCAACTTTTTTCGTGTGTTATAAGTAAAAAATTACAGTAAAATCTTTTTAGCTGGGATGGTTAGTTTTGATACCATAAAACAGATGACATTTTGAAAAAAGAACAATAAGAACAGTGTCACACCATTTTATACTGTTTTTCTGTCCACCAAAATGTATGAATGTAACATCGAAATTTGATTCATTTTGAAGTTTTATTACAAAAAAAAGGAAAAATGCGACACAAGCTGCGAAAAAAAATTGTGACGCTTATGGACCTAATGCAGAACATTGCATTAGGTTCATAAGCGTCACAAAACCGGTTAAAGCGTTTTGAATCCGACAATTTTGATGTCAAAGATGAACTTCGTTCTGGTCGACCTGTTTTATGGATAAAGTCAATGCCATTTTGGATAAGTAGAGCAAGATCGGCATATTAGTTCTTGCGACATAGCTGAAGATCTGGGGATCAACCACAAAATAGTTTTGACCCATTTGAAAAAAGCTGGATATACAAAAAGCACGATACTTTTTCACGAGTTTACTGAAAGAAATCTAATGAATCGTGTTTTCATTTGCGATTCTCTATTGAAACGTAATGAAACCGAACCGTTTTTGAAAAAACTGACCACTAGTGATGAAAAATGGATTACCTACGACAAGAACTTGCGAAAAAGATCATAGTTAAAAGACAAGGAAACTGCACAGACTATAGCGAAACTGGGATTAACTCGCAATAAGTTGATGCTATGTCTATGGTGGGATTGGAAGACCATTATTTATTATGAGTTTTTACCGCCGGATAAAATCATCAATTCGGATCTTTACTGTCAGTAGCTGATGAGACTCGAGCAAGAAGTATAGAAAATACACCGTATAGCCCTGACCTTGCACCCTCAGATTTTCACCTGTTTCGGTCTCTTCAGAATTCTTTAGCCAGTACTAGGTTAACATCAAGAGAAGACTGTCAGAACGTAGTTTTTTGATGCAAAGTCCCAAAGGTTCTACAGCAAAGGAATTATGGCACTATTTACAAATTAGCAACAAGTTGTTGAATAAAGTGGCATATATATATCATTATAAAATAGGAAAAATTAAATAAAATATGATAAATATTATGTATAAATCATATTTTATTTACACTTAACTTTAAAATTAATTTAGTGTATAAAATAAGAAAAAAATTTCGTTCCAACCTTATTATATGCTCTTTGAAAAAACTCAGTAATGTTCAAACTTAAAAATTTAATTACGATCGATTTCAGCATCACCTAATCTATTTAACTAAATTAATACTGAATTTGGTACGTCAATCAGGGTCGCATTTGGAACGATTTAGAAAAAAAAACTGAATAATTACGTTTTCGTTATCTGCATACAGTTAATGAAAACGTAACTCATTAGTGATTTGGGGCGTGTCAAATTATACTGAGAAGGTTCTCGTGCCCGAAAGTAATTATTCATATTGAATAACAGCGCTAGGTTGTTAGCACGGAACCATTTTTTTTCAGGAATTGATGTACTTAAAATCCAGTATTTTTTTATATGCAAGTATATTACATAACAATAATTTTCCTCTAAGTCTAATTATGATTTAAGTTGGGTATATGTATATGCAAGTTATCTAATTTACATTATAGCACATTTTTTATCAGTTATTATTCAATGAATGTATTACAACAAATATTATTATTCTAACATAATTAAATATAGTAAATGACTTTTTTATTTTTTTTTTAAGAAAAAGGCCCTCCTAATATCAGGTATTAGGTGGTTGTATCAAGTGAAATTTTGTAAAAGATCAAGTTTGATTGTTTTCACATTTTATAAAGTCTTCTCAAGTAAAACAATTTTATATTATTTCGCTAAAAAAAGATCAGCCATGTCGATGGTTTTCCTTTTGAACTATATTTCGGATGCATTTGAAGTTTTTTGTGATTTATGAAAATAATTTTTTTGGATGGTCACTAAATGTTACTGTTGAAATTGATATATTGAGAAATAAACTTAAATAGAAACAATTCGCCGGCGATGAGAATAGTCATTGTTTAAAATAAGTAGAAATAAAAAAACATTTGATTTTATTTAATAAAACAAAGTAATACAGATAGCGAGAACCACAAAAAAATAAAAGAATGCTAAATGAGACATTCAATAAAGAAGTTTTGCCTCTTGGTATGTTTTTTCTGTTATCTGTGATAATTTTTTTCATACCTTGATTGAAAGTACAATATTTCGACACGCTACCGTCAGACACATTTTTAAATTTTTATTGGAAAATTAATTTCACAGATTGAAAAAAATGTAATTTTAGTTCCTAAAAATAAAATGTGCAATGAATATTTTCCATTTTCAGTTCTGACATGATGAATGACAGTGTTTTTAATCTCTCTTTAGAAGATCTCTCACTGTAAAACCTTAACGCCCTTTCCACTTTCTCGTCAAAATACAGATCGTTAGTCCTACCGTATTTTGAGGAAAATTTTGATGATTGATGAGCCATGGGCTCAATTGCAGCGATGAGGTTCGCTATCCATCACGTCTAATTATCTGTAGAGGCAAAACGAGGACTCGAGAGGTTCGCTTTGGTACTCCGAATATATGTGGAGGAATAGATGATAAAATTGATGGTGCCCGCGAATTGATGAAAGGCAGATGATTCAGTGTACTACGCATGAATGAGATTAAGGAATAGGAAGGATTGACGCGGGTTTTAATTGTAAGCGCTTATGTGCCAGTGGCGATCAGACCAACCGAGGAGTGGCAGTAGTATTTGCTCTAATGTAAGATACATGTTAAATTAGTGGAATGCGATAGAAACGTGTGTACTGAAGTTTGTATGAAGACTGAAATTTTTGGTAGCTGAATGCGTGAAAAACGGTGTCGGTATATACGGCAAATTAAAAAAAAGTACAACGTTTTACAGTCTTGCATCGTAACGTCGTTGAAGGATGTTGGACGCAAGCAAGGAGTCTGTGTTTGTTCTGCGAGCGCTCCTTACAACCTTAGGATTATCCAACATTAAATTTTAAGTGGTTTCAGTATCCAGATATATATGGCCAGATAGTAATATCCAGAAAGTTTGTCTCGACTACTATTAAAAAATAACAAGGGCCAGGGTATTTAAAACTGGCTGAAAAGGATCTAAAGTTGAATCGCTTCTCACACGGCAGATTTTATTTAGTACACTCCAGAATATCCTATCGTATATTATTTTTATATTTGTCTCATATATTTAAATAAATTATATTTAATATAAAAATACGTTTCTACACGTGCGAAGCTGTGGATAATCGTAGATAACCTACGATTAAGTAAGGAAATAAAGATAAGTAACGTCGTACGATGTAGCAACAAAATCCAGGCAGATTGTATAAACAGCTTAATTTATTGCATCTGTTAGTAGACACTGCAGCTAGACATACAGACTTGTTAATATGGCTATGTCTTCAGTCTTATGCTTATCTTACGTTGCAAATAACAAATTCGTCATTGTCATGACCTTGATGTGCATATATGCAGCTTTAGGTTATTTTATAGTAATAATATATTACATACCATTATATTTTTTACGGACAGTACTTTCGGAAAATGTAAAGCTAGATTATGAATCTTATAGTTGCATGATAATACATTTAGATTTATAATTTCGGTCTCACTCGTTTTATAATACCGATCAGGACTTTTTCAATTTGATTGCAATCAAATTTTCCCAAAGAAATGTATATTCTTACATCAAAAACACACACACTCAAACACACACACTCTACCATATTTTATTATAAAAGGTTTATTTTTTGCTTTTAATCCCGACCGAAGCACTGGGATACATGTTCGTCTGTATGTATATATCTCTTTTTAGCAAGTAAAATGTTAAATATGTTTAACGATTTTCCGTGGTTCGCGATTTTGATGTAATGCACACATATAATTTACAAATAACATATAACACATATACTTCTTTCTATATTAACAATTCTCTTGTATCACTGTTTGTAAACCTAAGTATAGAAATAAACAAATAAACTCAACCTTGCTGGCTATTCCAGTATAGAATTTCAGCTGGCGAACACTCATCAGCTGGACCTCATTGCCAATATTAATTGCAAATAGCGTCTGCTTCTTTCGAAGATACGCATACCTGAACGGTATTAAGGTGATGGTAGGTAGATCCGAGACCAAATCGTGGACTATGTCGCTTAAAAATTAGGATAAACAGATGCTGCTGCAAAAAATATTTGGATATGTATTCAAGTATATATCGAGAGGTATCACAGTAGAATATGTAACATAATATGTAGAGATAAGAGAATACAATTATCTCTACCTTACTTTATCGGATAGACAAAACAACAGCAAGTTAAACGCCCGACTACCGGTGTGAATGACGGCCGTCAGAAATCGTTAATTTTTAAATAGAGATTTTCTATACTATAAAATTTATTTTCTTTTTTCTCTTTCTGTTGTGTAAAAGTTAGTCGTCGCCTTAGTTCTCATTAATATTGAATACTAGCTTTTACCTGCAACTCCGCCTACATGGATATTTTACAGGTTTTAGGATTATGTGCCAGAAAAAAGAAAACGAAGTCCTTATACGGACCATAATGTATATATTATTATTAAATTTTTATTAGTCTTTATTTTACGAATGTATAGGTGAACATTCCTGCTTTTCATAATTTGAAGGCATCCTTGTAAGTATTGTGATACCTAATGTTCGTAAATTGTTGTAGGTATAATATTATATTGTGGGTTTGCTCCATTATCAGACCCCCGACAGTTTATGTACAGATGTTGGACACCTAGCTCTATCAAAAGCGTCCAAAATTTCAAGCACATCATAAAAAGCCACATTAGTGGCTCCTGGTGGTTTGTCGTAATCAAATTTACCTGAGAATCATTACAAATTAATCTTAAGCTTTACACAAAAAACAAACGCATGTAAATCTTTCAAGCCGTCTCGGGAAATGGCGCTAATACTCATTTTAACGAGCGAATAATATCTGCTGCAACGTCCTCTGGCGAGTTAATACTATAAGCTCTTATCTAAGAACCATCTTTGACAAATCACCAAACCTTTACAATAAACAGTATCTAAATCAGTCAAATCATTTTGGAGATAAATGAGGACATTGATTTGCACACACAAACGACCTTCACCCTAAAACGCATATACCTTTTCCGTTCCATCGTCAGTAAAATTCTAAAGGCTTATTTCAATTTAGCATATAAATTTCTATACACGATGATGCTCCTTCAAGGGCTTAATTAAAAAAAAACAGTTTGATATGTACTTAAGTAACTTATTAAATATTAAACGTAGGTTTAATGTTTTTTAAGTAAAAACAAAAGACGGGCACAATTGTTTACGATTTTACCATCTTGACCCTCTTTTTGGTCAGTAGACCTCGGAACACAGTAGCGCCACCATGCGTCGTGTAGGTGGATACTTAGCGTCTTAGTAACAATTTATGAATTGAAATCATCTTGATGGAACGAAACATGTCATGTTTTTTTTGGACGGCTTAATCGATCACTGACCGGGATTAAATTGAGAACAGTTTGTGTGCGGTTGTCGAGGCTTAAAGCCATTGAAATATATTGAATCGAAGGAAAAGGAATTGGGATGAAAAAACAAACAGCAGGTTTGATCTGGGAACGGAATCGTTTATTGAACCCATGACAATTTTCTGTAATAGTAGTTAATAATAATTAAATTATTACAGATAATCTACATATTTTGTACTGTTCAAAGTACCTACCTATGCTTCGGGTGTCTATGCCTTAGGACAGTACTAAAATGCACCGATTTTTTTAAAATTCTTATAGTAAGGGACTTCATTGCTTTTTGTCAATTGCGGATAGTTACTGATCACAGTACGTCTGGCGACTTCTAACGTCGCAATCTACATCAATCTTCATGTATTGACAACTTTAAGGTTGATTTTAATTGAAAAGGAATTAAGAGCTTGTGTTATGCAATTAAAATGAGTAGATCGTTAGTCATGTAACATTTAGACCATGGTATTGTTTTGTGGCGGACATATATGTATAATGAAAGCTCAGGTTTGTCGACATATTATATCGCGTTCTTATTTTAAAATTCGCCGATAACAAACAAATAACATTTAAGTCCTGCGATTGATGTAGATTCAAATATAATAATAATTAAACATTTTCAAAAGATGCTACCAAAATCGTGATTCGTATTCATTTCAAAACTAAACTTACTCTAAAATCACTGACTCATTCGAACATCATAACATTTCTTTATTCTAATTTCAACTAATGAGAGAAAGTTCTTACTCGGTAGCGATACTTTCGCGACATAACCATTACAGTTCAAAAGGACGTTTTCACTTACGTAAGATCGCTCTATATTCTCGTAACAGTTAGTAATCTATTCTAGATCAGTTAGATAATATTACCATTCCAAACGTTAATTTGTTTATACATAATAAATATGTAGGTATCAATTTCCTTTTATTGTCTTAATAAACTTTTACCACTTCTCTTTGATAATAAGCGGAACGAATACAGGATATTACTCGAACGAAACATATTAACTATTATTATAACATTTCGATGCTGCGGTTTGTTAACTAGCTCGATTTAGAGAAAGGAAAAATTGATATGTCGAAAATGTTGCAAATAAAACTTGCAATAAATACATATGTACACTTAATGTATAGTTTAATACCCTTTAAATAACGGACTCCATCAAAATGTACGATGTCAGATCTCGATCTCGCAGACAACGCCGGGTACAAACGGAAGTCGTAAACATTATTTACAAGGCTGCGAGTGACGGCGGCGTCCTTGTAGTAGTACTTTGAATGACACAAAATATCGCTTCGCGGCGGTCACCGGAGACCTGTGACACGCGATGTTCAAATCAAACGTCCATTTAAATGTATAAAATATGAAAATAAGTGGGACTTACAGTATATACAAAAATATCACATTACTTTGAGGCCGCAGCTTTCCTTAATTAGTCGTTTAGTAGTCACTTAAATCTCCTACAATTACTTACGATTCTCAGGTTTCACGGAGTGAGGTTCGAGCAAAAAATTAGCCGGGTTGCCTTTAAGTTTTGTTTTCTTTGTGTGCCTTAACAGTCGATGCCTTCTCTAGTAAATTAGAAAATAATTTGAATTGACAACAATCTTCAAGTCTCATTTAAAAGGCGAAATTACGGGCGAGTTTACAAGCGTATAGCAACTTTACATTTTTGAACGTGTATTTGAAAGTACATTTAGATTTTAAAGAAGAATCTAAAAGACTAGGTGTGATAGGAAAAACGCTACGCTTCCGAAAACTCGGCTACGACACCTATGCTCGATAAGCGAATCGATAAGGCGACGATCGAAGCTTAAGCCGATGCAGCTATCCCGTTGCAGCTGCAGCCCGGTGGACGCTACTCTAAACAGATTACTTCTATTTGGCTTACTGACGATATACAAGCTACGCAAATAATATATTTATAGTAAAAACAGTACGTGTATACGGCCAGGCGCCGCCGCCGATGGCGGGCGGGCGACGCGGGGCGTGGCTTTCGCTCGTTTTACGTTTTCTTTGGATGACTTTTGGAGGCGAAAGAAGCGATGCGAGAACGTTACTCCTGCGACTCCGGATGTGTAACGACACTATTTATTTTGTGACGATTGCAATATTTCTCTATATAGAGATCTTCGTGACCGATGGAGACCCATCAGTTTTCGTACAAAAATATAGCATTTAGGGGTTGAGGAATCAGGGCGAGCGGCGGTATCAGGTGCAGTCTTTGGGTAGGTCCGGTGAGGCGAGCTCGTCGAGGAAGTCGAAGCTGGCGAGGGCGTGGCGCTCGCGCGGGCCGAAGCGCACGAAGAAGCCCTCCCGGCCCAGGATGGAGGGGCGGCGGGTGCGCGCCTCGCGCAGCACGGCCAGCCCCCGGCTGCGCAGCGCCGCCGCTGGACACAGCACGGCACGGCGTTAGCGAGGCCCCGGGCGCGGCGCCGGCGCCGACAGCGGCCGCGACAGCGCTATACACCACACATGCGTCACGCGCCGCCGCCGCCGCCGCCACCGCCAAGGCCCATGCTCCATTCGTCAGTCAATTTTTATTAAAAAAAGAATTCTTTCGATTTTGTATTCTTTATTAGGCGTTTGATTATTTTGTATTTATAGAAAAATGTAATTAAAATTTTTGAAATATATGATAGCAAAATACTAGAAATTTATTAATAGAAATTTTCAATTACAACTTAGAGGTATAATTTTTTAGTAAAACTCTGTTTCTTGTTAAACGAGACTTTTACAAAATCGAATGAAGCATCATCTAAATGTTAAACATCCATTATTGTATCTGACGATTGGGCGACAGTGATCGCACCATGAGGCGACAATGAAAGCGGTGACAGCGCCGACGACGCCACAAGCCGAGAGCGGCCTGCGGCGGCACACCATGTCTAGGGGACCGATCGCTTTTAAAATGTTAGATCTGATTAAAAACGAAACTAGTCATACCGGTCTCCTAACATCGTTGCCATGAAACAAATGATCTCATGAAAAATCATTAAAGGCAGATCAGTGCTTATGAAGATGATAATGAATATGATTTTACGAAACACTTAACATAAAAGCACTTATACTGATTTAGTGGTACTCATAATATCCAATGTTTGCTAAATAATATGTACATGTTAAATGTGTATATATATATGTATTTGTGTGTGTGTGCTTATTAGCTTCTAAAATTATTTACATTTATTTGATTTTCATATTTATCGATACTAATTAACCAAAACACATGATGGGTTGTGCAAGCTCAGTAAATGTGAAATAAAAAAAAATAACGTGGATATTAATTTTCGAAATGACAACTTCAAGCAAGTTTAAATAAAATAATTATAATGTTTTAATTGAGTTAAATTTACAATATACTGTGCCTATAGACGTTTCATTTGAAAAATAAGAGACTATTGATATTTTAAAATATGCGTGTGGTGGTGTTGTATTGTGGTGGGTATAAAAAATTTCTCGTAAGCATCGCATCGTTTGCATTTAATAATGCTGATGCATTTTTTTAATAGGACGATGTGATTATGGTGTAGTAAAAGCTACCTGTCTTCTGTCGCCGCGATCGGTGTAGTCGGTGCAGGCGCGAGTACGGCTGAGTGGGGGCGGGGACGGCGGCGGGCGCGGGCGCGGGCGTGGGAGCTTCTGCGGGCGAAGAGCCGGACGACGACGGCGACGAGTCGCTGGATGCCAACATCACGTCCAACAGGTTTGCGCGGGTCTGCGCGTACGCATTTACAAAATTAACCTTTCAGAATAGTCTGATCACGTATTATATATACGTGATTTTTGTATTTAGTTAGGAAGAAATATGGGGTTACTATTTTATTTTTATGTTTTTTAGTGAATCATAGAGGATTATACTGTACGATGTCTTCTTATTAACTGCTTAAATTTTTGGTGGAAA
>BGZK01002712.1:0-44969 GCA_005406025.1 Eumeta japonica
TATACTTTTCCATGGTATAGTGACGAACACACCGATTAGGTGATCAACGAATTTTGGGTTTCGCGCAAGGGCGCTGAAGCGACTCCGTTATTATGTCTACGCTGTCTGTCCGTCCATTCGTCCATCCATTGGTGTTTTTAAAGAGCTGCATTGCATCTAAACGGTGATGGGTATCCAGTTAAAACTTTCATAGAATATATATTATAATTGTGGATACAGTAAAACCTCCTTATTCGCTTTCCTTTATTCGCGTTTCACTATTCGCGGATTAAAAAATGCGACCCAATTCCTATATTCGCGACTAAAATTTTTTATTCGCGTATCTAATAAGTACATACATAATAATAAAATTATTCCAATAGGTATCCAACCCAATATCCTTGTCAAATGGACTTAAAAAAGTAAAATAGATCTTATTACAACTTTGCCTAAAGTAAGTTGTTAAATGATATCGCCGAGGCTATATGACACAAAGCCACCTTCGCCTTTGACACAAGCCGCCTTCCGCGATCGGTTTTGAGAATGTCACAAACAGAGATAACCTTATAACTCAAATAAAGTATATTTTAAATGTTGTGTTCCGTTTATAGTAAAAGCCGCTTTGCGTGTTTTATTGTTTCGTCTCTCACATTCGTTACAAAATAGTGATCGAGTAACGTCTCTACTGCACTCTTCCTAGTTTATAATGTCAACTAAAAATGAAAACGAGTTTCGATACGAAAAAATCTGTGTTACTGCTTAAAGTGAAAATAGAAATGCTTGATCGTTTACGTTAATTAATTAAAATGTTCAAAACTTCAATTAAATTAATTTTTATATATATTTGTTTTTTTTGTCACCTAGGAACGTATCCCTTATAATCCCATATAAATTACCATTCTTATTCACGGTTTTATTCGCGGCATATTTATGGAACATATACCCCGCGAATAAAAGCTTTACATATTGAAGAATAATTTAAAAAATACAGTGTGTGTACTTATTATGTGCGCTTGCGACGTTTTATTTTTTTGTAATCATAAAATTGTTTGTAATTGCATGCAAATAATTAATGACAATAAATTAATAAAAGTTGGAGTGGAATAGTCAATACGACTGATAAAGCTTAATTTAAATAAGAAAATTAAATAAATTAATATTTATTTTCTGAAAATGTAATATAAATTTTATTTTTTATATTAACATTATAACAATTATTAAGTCAAAAGTTAGAATGTATAACATTATTTCTAAAGTTTCGAATGAATTTGGGATATCTACCGTGGCTCTAAAATTTTTCTAATGCCGATTCAAACGAGCCCAATTTCGAAATTGTAGGACCATCCATCATCAAGATTGGTTGTGGAGGGCGATGTATCCCAAATAGGGGAGGGTAGGAAATCGACATTGCAAAGGGTGAAGGAAGGGGTTTATACCCACGGGGTATATGGTCACATTAAGAAACAGGAAATAGAAAATAAGGAAGGGATATAAAAGATTTTTTGTATTATATACTAAATCAAAATTATTTTCATCATATTTTCTTTACATTTAATTGTAATACACACACACACACACACACACACACACACACACACACATATATATATATGTCATTTTGTTTCACAGCGTTTTGCCATTTTGTAGATAGTGGTGTAATACCATTGCTGTGGAAATTTTGGGACTTCTGTACAAAAATTGTTACAAGTAGTTTTAACAGTCCTCTCTTGATGTTAATCCAACACTATCTAAAGAATTCTGAAGAAACCGAAACAGGTGAAATATGAGGTGTGAGATTCCTTGATCTTGCACTGTTTTATTGCACCAGGCTATATGGTAGTTGCATTAACACTTCTCAACTAAACTCTCAATATTTGCTGAATGGGTAAATATGTATGGACTGGCGTCATCAAGGTGGATTTTCTCTAATTCTTGCTTGAGTTTCATCAGCTGTTGGCAGTATATATCCAAATTGATGGTTTGGCCCGGCAGTAAAAGCTCTTAATGAATAATTCTGAGATTTGCCTTCCAATCCCACCATACATATAACAACTTAATGCGAGTTAATCCTGGTTTCGCTAGCCTCTAGCCTCTGGGACTTGCTTGCCCTTTTGACCACGTTCTTTTTCGCATGTTTTTGTTGGAGGTAATCCATTTTGAATTACTTGATTTATGTTCTGATTCAAATCTGATTGTTCGTTTTGTTCTCAGTTCCACCCTTGATTCCATTCTTGTCATATTACTCAAATTTTTAATAGTTTTTTTATTTTTCACCCAGGAACTCTATATTTCCGGGATAAAAAGTACTCTGTTTGTAGTCGAAAGTCCAAATTATGATAGGTTCAACCGTTCCGAAAATCTTCGATTACATAGTTGATAATCTTCAATCGGGTAGCTGGCGATCACCAGCTATGAACAAACGAATAAAAAATTAACCGTGTGGCACTCGGGGACTGTCGCGGTAAAGCTATTGCATAACATTTTTATCAACTTATGCAATTATAATTATTTATTTATTTATGCAGTATTATTTTTTCTTTGATATTAATTCAAGTTTTTCATCGCTTTCTTCATTAACCCGGCGTAAATGAGGTGAAAAATTGTTACACCAGCTGCGAGGTGGGTATGATATACCCTAAAATAAAATTGTCGATTTTGGTAATTGAAATGACCTTAGAATAATTTTTGTTACCGTAATATATAAATTAACATTAGAAATTTTGGTAATATGATAAAATAACCCAGTTCTAGTTATAAAAGTAATTACATTTATATGAAAAACAAAGCAAAATTTATTGGTATAAATCAGCAATAATTGGAAACTATGGCTTAATGTGTAAAAATTTGGAATTGAGATTAACTGTGTGCACAAAATTAAAGAATAAATCTCTTTTATATAATATAGCTTTCGATAAAATCAACATAAAAAACATTCTAATATCTTCTTTTACTTATTACCTACAGAAACTGCTCTTTTTCGCAGCAGTTTTCGCAAACAAAGCGAATTTGTTCCATACATCTTGGCTTTTCGCATGTAATGCAAGGGCACTTTGTCTTTCTGTCTTTTTAACAAGGAAATTTAATTATTATAAGCATAAAATTAAAAAGTAACCAAAACACAAAATAGTTACATCGAGTATGGAGTTGGGTATTACGTACCTGCTATGTGTTTGCACATACATTCACTCCAGCGCCGGCGCAATATAGCTACTGTCGCTTAAAATCACTCTCCGTACCACCACCTCCAGCTACTGAGCCAGCTGAGCTCCAGGAATTGTACAGTTAAGAAATATTTAATGTTTTACAAATAGGCGAGTATGAGATACCCGACCTCACTCACGCCGGGTTAATAAATGCGCTTTGTTTATTCATATTTAAAACACTTTATACACAAATTTTACGCGTATAGCTATTCACCAGCAACTGCTATTCACTATTGTACATAGGTACCTATATGTATACATATATACCTACATGTATACTTACGGGGCACATGCGTTGAGCGTGGCATTATAAAGATATGATAGACACCTATACACCTATATATTTTCTCACAAACAGTTGCTTATGTATTCGTCCGATTTCGGAGCAGCTCGTCTCAATCCGTGCGAGCTTCGTACAGTCATACATATATAAATAAATGTTAAGCGAACGCTCGGCCGAGCTACATGGTAGGCGGAGTGGGTTTGTTAGGTTTTATTTTCGTTACGGAATTTCTTGATTCGGTCGCCGCGCTCGAAGCCCGCGATAAAAGCTATGCAATAGCTTAAAAAATATCATATCAGTGTAGATGTATATATAACACGCAGATACATAATATTTAATTTAATAAAATGTTCGTGAAAGATATTCGAGAAAGCTCTCCGAGATTTAATTTTCACAGATTTTGCAATGTTAATTACACAGTCCGTCGCTCGTCCCATTCCTGGCTAATGGCGGGTGAAGCTGAAACGGACCTGTTGCGTCCCCGATCCCCGCCCCGCCCGCCCGCCCCTGCTGTCGGGCTCGGCCGCCAGTCGAGCGCCTGACGTAGTTTGACGCTTTCGTGTCCGCTTTTCCCGAGCGTGCTCCGGCGACGAAGACGATCGGTGAGTGAAAGTTTTGTTAAACTTTAAAATGTACGATTTGTCCTATGGCGAATTAGTTCTATCACGTCTGTGGACTTTGATTTTGCTTTAATGGAATTCCGATTGTTGGTGCGGCTAATTGTCACAACGGTTTGTTGTCTGTAAAAAATGTTTTTTTTTTTCCTTTTCGTTTCTGAGCGATTGCGTGATAAAGAAAGTGGACGATTGGAAACATGTTATATTATCAAATTTTTGATAATATAACATGATTTCTTCTTACTCATCCTTCTCTTACTCATTTAATGTTGCATAATGGTGTATTTACCTCGGCAGCTGACCGTTATGTTCCCTTACTTTTTTTCTCTAAAATTGTTATAAATGTAAAAATCGGAAATATATCAAAATAAATAAATGTGACCGCCATTGTCTTTTTGATATAACATCTCAGAAATCGAGCGAACATATTTAATTATAAATGTTAAAATCCTTGATCGGCTTATATAATGTTTATATTATTAAATGTATCGTTACCGTATTTAAATTGCGAATATAAATAAGACATATATAAATTAGTTTCCTTTATTTGAGTTAAAGTATTTTTTATTAATTTCGTTTCACATAGGATATCCAATATCCTCAATAGACAGTATAGGTAAGTGATTTATATAAGTCAGAGCTTCGTCCACGGTGGGTCACGATCCATTACCGGGCCGAGAAAAATAAAAAACCGGGACGCGATATTAAGCAACTCGGTGTTCTATCGTTCAGAATAACACACATACACGATAGCGCACACATTTTTAACCGACTACGGAGGGTTATGATTTTAACAGACTGTATATGTATATATGTACATTATGTCTAAACTACTTACAACTTACAATAATTTGACAAATTAGGTATCGTTAGATGCGTCTTTATTGTCTGCTGGTTAAGGGCTACGTGGCGTCGCATTAAATTAAATATCGCGTCCTCTAGAGAAGATAAAGTACTGTATTAAACAAAAACATCTTTGAAATTTGCCTGTTGTGTTGATACCCAAATTCGGAAATAAATTCGAATTCGATTTTTATACATATAAATTCTGAAACTGTAGCAGAGTATAAATACGTATATATATTGGAAGCTATCAATTTAATTTAGTATTTATGTATTTGGATCCGTTTTATTATATAGGACATCATAGCGTCAAATAAAAATAAAAGTTGGAAAACCAAAACCCAACTATGTAACAAACAACTAACAAAGCTCCCCAGACCATGTCGGACCATGCTCAATGTGGGATTCAAGCCGTTACTACAAATAAACGCACTACAGGTGACAAAATTACATTGTTTTTTCCATGTTTCTCAAGTAATACGTACATTTACTTTAATAACTAGAGAAAGAACATACGTGGACAGTCCCCGGATCTTGGGGGGACAGGGGCGTTTAGGGGCGCCAAAGATATAATATAATATCGTTGAAAAATTTGCTTCACAAAGCGGACCGTATCCTACGCACCGTTGTTCTATCAATTATTCATTTGATTTTGTAACTCCCGGTTGGTTTTAAAATTCCGATTCGAAATGTGCTGGAGCAGCTGTAACGCAGTAAACTGTTGGCAACATCTAATGGTGGGAATTTTAATTAAATAAATTTATTAATTTTATAAATAATTAAAGTCGAAAATTGTTTAAAGATTACTTTTAAGGGTTTTTCCTTCCAAAAAGTATTATGAATGTTTTAATTAAATACAATCTATTTTTTAAATATCTAAATAATTATGAAAATTGGTAATTATATAGGATTGAAGCTTTACCTACTAACTTTTAAGCCTTCATGAAGGGACACATTATGATATGTTTTATATAAGTAAAATCTTAAGTCGGTTTATATTTTGGCTTTTAATTATACTTTGAATGAAGAAATACAAAATACTCTATCGAATACTCATTATGATACATGATTGAGAACTTATTATAAATAAACTAAATTTTGCTTATCAAAACAAGAAATACCATAATTTTTCGTAGCTTTTAGGTGTTATTTTGCATTTTTAATAGAACATTTCGACATCGTAACGGAAGGTGCGATGGAACTACTGGATGCAATGAGTGCTAAACTGTTAGCACTCTTTTACCGCGGCCGTTTTGAGCACGGGACCGTGGACCTTCTCATTTTATAGATCAATATTTGCAATGCATTTCTTTGTAGTGTGGGTTTGAAACTTACATTGAGCATGGTCTGAAATGCTCTTGGCGGTTTTAATAATTGAGATTAAGAAATAAACTAGCTGACTCGTGTGAATAATTTGCGCGGTATCTTGATCAGTCATTGAATGGTAATATGATAATGTGGAAATAAATATTTATTGATGACAATTAATTCGAGTATGATTTATTTCAAATTGTTTATTTTCAAAATAGTGAGTAATATTGTATCTAAGAACTCGTGAAAAATCATATATAACTGATCATACGAAAAAACGGGTTCTCGTAAATACAATCCTTTCTTTTGATGCGCCTGACCTTTGCTGTATTAGTAGTCATGGCGAAGGCTACTTTATTACAAATTGTTTTGTTATTATTTTCAAAGGCATAGGTGAATTGGATCGTGCGAGGCTTACACGTGCAGGAACGAATGAATTTAGAAGCTGATGATGTAGGTGCTCTCTGGTGAGCCACCGCTTATCTTGCGCCATCGATTAATATTAATATAGTTGATATCTTAATAGTGTTAACTTTAAAAGTTAATTTATTGGTTGGTAAACCAGACGGATTTGAGGAGTTCAACAAATCTATGGAACACAATTGCGGCTAATTCATGTCTCCTTGATGGACAAAATTAAACTGAGGCTAAACTTTTTCTCTTTAGGTAACAGTTTGGAAATGGCGTGATTACTAATTGTTGTGTAATCGTCGTTTTATGTTCACACAAAGCCTTTGATTAGAATTGCAGAAACGTTTTCGGTCATCGATTTCTGTATCATTGAATACAAGAGGTGTTATTGTAATTACAGTAACAATGTTCAGAAATTTTGATTGCTTCGTTGCAGTAATCTATTTGAAGTTTTGAATCGGTGTTAGTGAATTTGCACAACCGTTTGATGAAGACAGGATCATAGCTTGCCCTGATATCTCGATACAGCTTCCTAATTTTAACACGGGATCACAAAGGCGTTCGCCTAACTGTAATTTCGACGATGGCTGTTCTACTGGCATCTAAGGGTTTGAGAGAAAAAGACCACCAAATGGAATGAACCTTAATAGTGCAACATTGATATTTTACTATTTATTTATTTTATTCATTAGCGGTGATGTCTATATTCAAAATGATGTGCCAACCGTCGACTTTGATTCGCATGACAGTCTACGATAACGCAAACGATCTAAACAACTTCAACATGCACGATAGCGCATGCCAGTTAAACAGGTTGTCAATACATAACGCCTTATGCATTTTATCTAAACGTGTATAACAAAATACATTTTAGAGCTCAGTACTTCAATGGGAAAAGGAACCATTACAAAATCCCTTTGTTGTCCGTCTGCTTGTCTGTCAAGACTTTATTCTTAGACACGCGTGGAGTATGTTTGCGGTTCTTTGGGTTTCTAAATTAATGTAAATGTCAACGTAATAAAAAGTAGACCCAAAGACGGACTTTGTTCCTTGTATTTTGACACTCACAAGTAAATCCAGAATCCTAAAACAGTAAAACATTAATTTGTAGTCATTTCTAATGAAACAAACCTATTTTTGTGATTATTACATTTGCAGTTGGAGAATAGCTTGTGATGTACATGAAAATTTAAAATTACATATATATTTGCTTAATAAAACAATTTCGTTTGTATGCCTTCGTGACAATATAAATATGATTATATCGACAGATAGAAATAAATATTAATTAGTAATGACCATAGATATAATAAATACTTTGGAACTAGATACATAGCATTTAATCTGGTCGGTTAAGAACTGATTTAGACGCGTGGAAATTGTGTAGTACGAATTCGACAAACTGATTTTTACTGTGTACTTTTGAAAACTATAGTAGATATGCGACTTTTCAGCAGAAAAAACAGCTAAGACCAACAAGTCGTTTTCATACAGACTATAAAATGCTTTTAAGCGCATCGATAGATGGCGTGTCAATAAGTGGGAAACTCAAACTGTCTTATGATTTCGAAATAAGATCTAATGACTCCATTGGTACTTTAAATCATCTGCTTTGGGTCGATAATAATTTATGAGAAAGGCCTATTTATATAAGCTGTTTCAACTTAAGCACGATAAGTACTAGAACTTGTTTTCTTACGATACCTACATACGCTAGCTATATGATTTAGCGCTTTGTTTTACCAGGTACCATAAGAAAAAGTTCTCAGAAAAAGTTAATCATTATATAAGGACGTCCTCTAATATTAAAATTTGATATTAAAGATTGGAAAACAGCTCAAAGATTATCCTTGGAAAGGTCAAGTTTCATCTCCATTTCATTTTCGACAGCCGTCACTTTCGATATTGTGTTCCGACTTAACGTAAAACAATAATTCTGTAAAGGTCCTATTGTCGATTTTGATGCATTAAATGTTGCATAACAAGTCGTTATGTGTTTTAGAATACAATATCAAAACGAACAAAATAGAAATATTATAGTTACGAAATAAAATGCGATTTAAATCAAACTGACCTTCACCAAATATTGCGTCACAACTGGACACACTTAGTTGGTGTGCACCAGTTTCAGTTTGTTGGATTACGAAATAATCAGGAGATGTTACTTTACAGGATTAAAATCTGATAGATTAAAATAGCTTGGGCGAAATTAAAAAAAATAAATGTTTAAAATCTGACGCGTAGGAAGATAACGAAATTTGTTTTACTAGATGAAGAGACAACGGTATGTGGTGTATAAGAGAACAATGTTAATAAGAATTACGTAATTTCGAAATAAGGTTTATTTATACATAGCAAATTCGAAGAGCAAACGGGCAAGCGAACCAAAGAGAATAAAATTGGTCACCGTCGACTATGCACACGCAACCCAGGAGTCGCCAGTGTGTACCAGCCTTTGGGAGTAAATAGGTAGTTATTGAAAGTGTAAAAGAAGAGTAATATGCTAGATTTACTATCTTCAAAAGGCTAACTAGAACCAAAAATGAGTAGTTTGTAAGATAAGCCAAAGGGGCTGAAAGTATATATAAATATCAAAAATTATAGCTAAGTAATGTGAAAAGAAGAGAAATTTAATAAAACAACGCTACTACAGGACATTCTCGCATAATTTCGAGGCAAAGCAAAATATTTTCTGGTATAAGGTGAGAAAGGCACGAAGTAATTTGTGTATATATGTGATAAGAGATGATAATGAATGTTTACTAAATAAAGATGACCGTACGAAAAACCGATGGAAGAATTATTTCGAATCTGGTTTTGCATGCTAGGATACAGTTGAAGATGACAATATACGTGCGTTGAATTCGCAAAACATTGAGGCGCCAACATGCAACATCAGCAAAACTCTGGAATGGGCAAAGTACTCAAACGTGTCAAATTATCATATGGGACGAATGTACAATGTTTCACAAGAAAGCATTGGAAGTGCTTGAACGTACACTGCGAGATTTGAGAGAAACGCACGGATCTTCAGTGGCGCACTCATTTTATTTTCTGGTGATTTTCAACAAACACTGCCGTTATATACCAGGTTCAACACCCGCTAATGAACTTAATGTATGATTCAAATCATCAGTACTATGGCGTCATTTACAGAAATTGACTTTAAAACCAACACGCGTGTACAACAACAACGGGATGCATCGGCTGGAATTTTGCAAAACAATTAATGAATATTTGAAATGGGGGAATCCAAATTGATGAATCTACGCAATGTATCACCTTGCCAGCAAACTTTTGTAAGTTCACAGAAAGCATAGACGAATTGGTGCAAAAAGGTTTTCCAAATATTACACAGAACTACAAAAATCTTCAGTGGATTACTACGCGTGATGTATTAGCGGCCAAAAACATCGATGTCAATACCATCAACTTTACTATTCAGAATGGAATACACGGCGAAACGACAACATATAAGCCCATCAAGACGAAGTTGTCAACTATCCAACTGAATTCTTGAATTCGCTTGATTTGCTGGGCATACCACCGCACGTTTTTACATTGAAAATTGGCGTACCCATCATTCTTTTTCGAAACATAAATCCACTACGACTTTGTGACGGAACTAGACTCAGTCAAGAAAATAATGAACGATGTTATCGAGGCAACATTTTTGACTGGAAAAGTCCTTCTGAAAATTTGAACCAATCTAAATCTGTTCAAATTTTCAGGAAATCAAGTTGCTAAAACTCTTTGGTATTTCAAAGTTTGGTGCCAATCGTTAATGCAGTTCCAAAGTTATAAGAGGTTTACATACTTATACATGCACGCACGCACGTACCCAGGCATACGCACGTACGCACGCATGCATGCGGGATCCGTCTAAATAGCTTCATAGGACTTCAAAACGTCGAGATCTAATGAAACTCGATTTGCGAAAACGGGGTAAAACCAATAATTTCTCGATTTTCGAAAATTTTGAATTTTCTTAGGGGAAGTTAAAAATAATTTTAATATGATATGTTAATAATGAATATACGTCATGTAGGTACTTATAAATATAATAAAGTAACATCTGTTTATACCTGGCTGTGAAGAAGTTACGACCAAGTTCACGATAGCAACCACGACTTTCAAGTTCTTTACATACATTGCTGTCAATTAGGTTAAATTTTATTTAATAAGCAAGTAAATTAAATTTCTCCAAATAACCCATTAATATTATTATTATAATAAAGATAACAACTTGGCAAAATATATTCCTTCATTCATAATTATATGTAAAATTAGATTTTGATTAAAAGTAGATAATCAGCCGGATCTTAGACTATAAACATGAGAGATATCGAATGTAGAGTGGATGCAGAAAATAAAGTGAATGGGGCCTCGCTTGCTGTGAATAGTAAGTGTCTCGACAAACGCGTTTGGCTATTTGTTATGAGGTCCTGATCCCTACGCTTTGTACGGTAATGAAAGCTGAATGCGATCCTTGCGAAGTATGAGTCTTGGAAAGATTGAAAGTATGAAAAGTGATGTCAAGAGTGGTGTGGTTTGAAAGAAGATGTGGTGATTAGAGTAGATAATGGTAGGTTGTGGTGGTTCAGTCATCTGGAAACGGTCAATTATAGTAGACTGACAAAACAAATGAAGATTGCGAATGTGTATGATGGAAGAGTGGGCAAGAATCGCGATAGATCACCTTATGTAGACCAAATTGGTGGCATATCAAAAACTGGCAAAAGCATGTCAGACCATGCTCATTGTAGGGTTCCGAAGCCGTTACTAAAAGAAATGCACTACAGATGAAAAAAGTACGTTGTTACACTTTTTCCAACTTTCCTGCACAGAATGGGTATAAAATTTAGTCGCCTATAACTAGAAAAACAAGTGGGTATGTCGACTATTACTTTGAATCTAGTAAATTAAAGTGCACCAGCAAAGAGCGTAACTTCATGGCGATGACGTAATAAGTCGTTTTGGTGAGAAGCGCAGTTTTCAGAAATAAATGAAGAACGGTATATCCGATGATCTGTAAAATAATTTTGTTGAAAGAATTTATTAAAGTTATCTTTGTATTTTTTTCACATCTTTCACATTGAAGTAATTTTTTAAAATAGAGAGCGGGGCACAAACTCTGCTATTTTGGAGCTAGTGTTTTGGAAAATATTCAATTAATCAAAAAGTTGCTAAGAAACCTTAGAGTTTAAAAAAAACTGTCGAAATATGTACCACACATTGATGTTTGCTGCAAAAATTGTTTTAATTTCTGTTACACATATAATAGTGCACCCTAGAAATATTTTTTTGTAAATATTTATTCTTTTGCGAGATATCTATACTCCGAATTTCATCAATATATATCTTGTAGTTTTAGGTAAAATGCCTGTAATATACGGACGGACGTACACGATCAAACTATGAGGGTTCCCTTTTTTTCTTTTGATTCGGAACCCTAAAATGAATTTCACCGGACATTAGTTATATGCGGTACATATTTTGACAGTTTTGTTGTATTAAGAAAATAAATTTTGTCTTGTAGTTCTATATTCCAAAATATGAAGTTAATCCTATTGAATTTTTTATGTTTGGTATAAATTAAGAAAAAATCAATAGTTTCAATACAGTAAAAGTAGGCTTATTATATCACGAAAACATTTTGCTTCGAGTATACAGAAACTCGTAAATTCGTTAATTGTCATGGGTTCGAGAAAGTAGCTTCTCATTTTATAAGTTCTTATTTAACCTGTTGGTATGTTTGCATCAAATCTTGCACCTTAATTTTAAAACGATTTCTTCGAATCTGCCTTTGGTTCGGATGACAATGTCTATACAAATAATAAAAACAGTTCAAACCGACGTTACATTTAAGATGGGTAAATATGAAAAACAGAGAGAACGGAATTAATATCGCGATATGAAGTGGAATCGAAAGCCAGGACCGGGGTGAAATTGAGTCGAGGGCGAAACCAAGCGTCAGATCGGAATTAGAATCAAGAGCATGACTGGTGATACCAGAATTGAAAAAGGGAACTAGATCAGGAATGTCAGCAAGGTCTTTCGAAATAAAGGATAAAGAAGGCATTCTATGTTCATGCGGGTTAAATCGCGGGCGAAAAGGCGGCACTATAATGTATTCAATATTGGAACACGCTTAAAATAGCCACCACCCCAAGATGGTGTTATTACTTTATCTTTACAGCTCCCTTGATGTGGGTATCAAATGAAAATCTTTAATAAGTAGAGAATGATAAGGTGAGACATCATCCTAAATATAATTTGACACCAAGATGACGTATCATTTGCTTTTTAGAACTTCCTTGGTAGTCACAGGACAGGCTTTTTAAAAAGAAATAATTCTTCATGATATTTTAAACAAAAATATTTTTATTCTTTTACAAACAAATTTATTATCGCATATTGATGAAGTAAAACTTTTCGGTTATTATTATATCTCTGCGCTATATGTTATGTTTATAATGATCTACTAATATGAAATATATATGAAAGTGATATATCTCTCATATTAATTTTTTGGCATTGTATTATTTTAATATTTTTTTCTATTGGTCTTAATACATGGCTTAACTAAATGTTTCCTTTTAAAGGGTCGTAATTTATTCTTCATTCTCTATTGCGTAGAAATATCGGTAATTTCTCGTCTCATTATGTAAATTTGTCATACTTATGTTATTATTTCTGCTGTTCTGTACCATACTATGTACTCTAAAGATTGCTTTAAAAAAAACAAGTATTTTTTTTGTTCTATAAGTTGTAGCCACACAATTCTCACATACATATAACAGTGATTCACTATTTTTTATTAGACAGCGCAGAGTGTCTCTGGAAAGGAGAAAATGTAGTAGATGTTCTATTTCATGAAAGAGCCGCTTTATGCAGAATTCCAATGTGAAACAGACTCAGCAATATATTTGGAATATCGTGCTGCAAGGGAATAACATTTGCATAGCGAATGTCGCAAACCAATCTAGTTTTCAATAAAATTCGCTCTTCTATCAATTGCCCAAGTCGCAATACCTATAGAGACGAATCTTCGTTCATGCAAAGATCAAAGGCCACCCATTCGAATACGGTGCTTTAAATTTAAGTTTTCCTTTAATGATTTTCGTTGTCTAAGGCAGTTCAACACTCTACGTAATTTCAGACACAAAAAACAACATCAGTCAGAACGGAATAATTAACAAGACGGAGTGCGTTCGCAGAGGGTCTCGCAAACGGCAAAATGTACGGAATGCGGAACGGCCTTATCTTTATTGCCGCATTTTATCCGAATATCCGTATAATGCCACACTACGAGAAGGGTTTCGGTCCACTTGAAGGAAACAGTATGATGCGGGCACAATGGTTGGGTCTTATTAAATATGAATATGTGAAAAAGCCGGACAAGTGCGAATAGGCCTCGTACCCTGAGAGTTCGGTACAAACTAATTATGTAGGTAGAGAATATCTATCAAGAGTCTCCTCGACATTTGCCCGATTTCGTTACCGGTACTGGTGAGATATCGATGTCGGATTGCTAAGCATTTATTGTTTTTTTTCTTCAAAAACATTCGTAAGTGTTACCTGAATATTCAAATTTTGTATACCTAAAATTTCCATGGCGAATTAAAAAATGTCCTCTCACATCGGTCATGGTCCATATACTCAAATGCGAATGTCAGTTTGTATACGCAAAAGTATATTTTTATATATGTGTAACTATAGATTAACAATTTATATCCTCTGCTTATGCTGTGAAACCTTGCTTTTGCTAAGTTCACGATTCTAGGTCAAGGTAGAGCAACCTATGACTTGGATTTATTTGCAAGTCTCAAAATTTTCAGAAAAATGGTTGTTTAGTTGATTACATGGACTTAGAAGCTTGATTTTGTACAGTTTCAAGAGACCGTGAGCTTATATTTGATAAATCAAATAAAAAAGTCTTCATTTTAGGGTAAATTAATTTAAATTTGATATTTAGACATGTTCTTGAAAAAAGGGTTTTGATAAGCAGATGGACAACAAAGTGATTCTGTAGGGTCGTTTTGAGCTACGGAATCCTAAAAGTAATGAGAAATTGTTTCGGACGAAAATACGGGATAGATTTAGTTATTTTTCTAAATATAAACTCTCACCTATTTCTCAGATGATTAGTAGACTATATATTACCACATGGTACGATCTTTTACATATATATTTATCTTCCTTTGCTGACATCCGTCAATCATTTCATGCAAGCTCTCGGTTTCAGGTGCGTAATATTTATTAATATGCCATCAATTTGTGTTCTTTCTAGGGTGACTTTACCAGCCTTTCCATCACACACATTCGCTCTATAAATCTGTTGGAAAATGGAGAAGGAACGAAACGAGGAAAGAAACGCCGGAGATAATGTGAATAGGGCCTTGCTTTGTTGAGAATAGTGACAAGCGCGCTATCCATAATGGGGTCCCGATCTCTACGCTTATGTGTGGTAAAAAGCTGGGTATAGCAGGAGAAAAATGAAAAGTATTAGTGCAGTTGAGATGCGATCTCGTGAGTGTGTATGGAGTGTATGGAAAATATATGTGGGAACGTGATGTCAGAGAACGGTGTGGATTGAAGGAAGATGTAGTGATTAGAGTAGAAAGAGATATGTGGTGCGGGGTTTGGTCATCTGGGACGGATTAATGAAAGTAGATTGACAAAACCAATATAGTTTCTTTATTGGTAAAATATACTTCGAATTATGGTAAATGCATATGGGGATTAAATATATTACAACTTTATAGGTTTCCTGGTCTTCAATAATTTCATCCAACATCGATTCTGCAATTAACGTAAGAATATTAAAAAAGAGCTTGTAATACAACATTCAACGACAATCTGTTTGTGTTTTAGTGAAATATGAAAAAATTCAATTCGTTGATACTTCATAAAAGATATTTGAAATAATAGTAAAGTTATGTTTCTTTGTATTTTGCGCAAGAAAATTTTATTTCCATCAAAATAGAAAGAATTTCACGTTATTTAGCAAACGGAAGTTATGAATGAAATTCATGAAAGAAAAGTTTTCGCTGTAAGCGAAAATAATATTTTGGGCGCACTCATAGAATTATTATTTCAACTGAGAAACCTACAACTCGTCATGGAACTTATATCGGTCTGAATTTCGGTATTGATTCGAAAATGTGACAAAAGTTTAAAAAGTACATAGTTTAAAAATTCGTCGAGTTTAGAATCCGAATCGTGTAGAAAGGTTCCGTACAATAGCTCAATGTATTAGTTCTCGGTTATATTGATTAACACATTTTTTTTGCGTACATTTTACGTTTCTCCTAGGTGTTATAATACTTTTCGTTTAAGTTTTTGGAAACTACTAGTGAGACCTATTTTTGTTTTACTTTATCAAAATATTATGTTCATCAGTTTTGGGGATAAAAAGGGGATGCTCGAATTTTGATTACATCAAATAATGAAATTTTAATTTTTCATAATATTTCATCATATATAAAAAATATTTTTTTATAATGAAGCATTATGTATTTGATATGTCACATAATGCACTGTACCAAAGTTTGTTTAATTTAATTAACTAAACTAACCTCCTTACCCTCCTTGTATTGTTCTAGTTATTTCAGATTTTGGGCAGTGTTTAAATTCTGTACTGGCCCAGAGCAGATTGGAGATAGCTAACGATTGTCATCAATCTGATAATGCAATGTCTCAAATCGACGCCTTAACTTCTCTTCGAGGCACGGAACTAATAGCTTAATTTGATCTTAGTTAAAACTTATTGCTCGATCCACCTGTGATCAGAATCAAACCCCGCACGTTTGAAAGTAATGTCTTTAAGTACTGAGACGCTGACGCCATCGGAGCCATGAGCAGACACTGAATAACGAAATTGAAAATAGATATTGAATATCGACATCGATGTATGCATTTAGTTGATTGAAGTTTTCGATGATTAATGAATCGACATATATACCTATGCATGTAAAACTCGTCAAACTGTATTTTGCGAACAAATTATTGTCCGGTTTTATTATTATGATACAGTAAAGCATAAAAGTTGCTCCAACATTAATGCTACTATTCATGTAGTTTTTTTCTACTATTTAATTGTTTATTTAAAGTAATTAACTAATAAATTCGTTAATTTACTTTACATTTTCGTGATTAAGTCGCTTTTAACGCGGTGTACTTACCACAAACAGACGGACGTAAACACACGAAAGTGATCCTATAAAATTATATATAATATATATACCCACATATAACTTTAAATAAAATAAAAATGTTATTAGCTATATGCCTAAGAAAAACTATATTATCAGCAAATCTAAAATACATAAAAAGAAAATATTTTCGATATTTTATTGAATTTAATTAAAACAGTCGCTGATAATAATAAAATAAATATTCTTTACGTACGCCCACAGCGCCGAAGAAGAACCACCTACGGATCTAATTAACGTAGGCATTTTTTAGTATGCTTTTTTAATACAAGCTTGCTCTTCATTACATTATATCCATTATCGTTACCGTCTGTAATTCTCATTTCGGTGACTATGTATTAGGGTGGCCGTTATTTATCAAGTTCATTTTTTGCTGAGTCTCCTAAAATTTTAGTTTTAGCCTAAAAATATCAGACCAAAAAACACTTACTATCAATATTGAAACTTGCGCTAAGAATCATACGTTTCCCGTTTAAATAATGTGGAAGTTTGCGACTATTTAAGGAATGAAAATGTACGTTCTTGCAGGGATTGAACTTTTATGTAAAAAAATACTCTTTTATGAATTTACTATAAATTCATTACATCATCAGTTATTTCAAGATCACTCGTTCTAGAGTAAAAAAGTAAGCAGTGGCAAAATCCCATGTTATTTAAATGGAAATGTACCGTTTTCAGGGAAAGTGTTAATATGAATATTAAGAGCTACTTCTAGTCTGTTATTTTTAGGCTATAACCTAAGATTTTAGGGACGACGCAGTAAAAGGAGACCGACTTGATAAATAACGTACACCCTAATAAATATCCAAAACTTTGAAATTAGTACGTTTAAATGTCTAATTGTGGAGGATTTCTATTATCAGGTCGTGATTAAAATAATGGGTTGTTAAGAGGACTTGATGTGGAATCGTGCAACGGCAAAACATTTTTAAGTATTGTGTTGACCATAGCTTATAAATTTGAACCCAATCGATTTAGTGGTATTCGAATTCACAAGTGATACAATTGAAACACAGACTAACATTGATTTTTTATATTGTATAGAGTCGATCTATAATATAGATTTCCAAACATTACATTCATCAAAAACATATTTGACAAATAGAAGTTGTATATAGAAGTTTGACAAATTTCTTTTGTGATAAAAGTGTATTTTATTTTAGGTACAAACGTGCCCAGATATGGCTTTTATTGGAAGATTATGGTTCTTAATCCTGTTGACGAAGATAAGTGCGAAGATTTACAAAGTTGGAGTACTTATGGCGTCTAGACTAGATTCACCGACCTGGAACGCTGTGGTCCAGCCGTGGATCTGGGGTTGGAGAAAGTGAATGAAATGTTCCTCGCTCACCACGGCGTCATGTTGGAGAAGGTGCAAGGCAGGTCTGTGAATGATACCTTATTCAGTATACTTCTGTTTCTAAAAACTTATATTCGATTTCGTGTGTAATTACAGCAGGCACGTCGTCGATATGAGGTATGAAAGCAGTGCATGTTTTCGTTTTTCATTCAGCTATAACGTCAGCGACGAAATTTGAGAAAGCATTAAGATTTGTAATTTTATGTCGAAGTTCAATATTAAAAATTATATATTTTTTTTCGTAGAGCATCGTTTCTTAATTAGTTCAATATTTACGCCTTATTTAATAGGACAAAGTTAATTAAAAAACCGTTGCATCTCCTTCATTACAATATGTTAATTTGACATTTAACAAAGACATACATCGGCCGTTTAACGCGGCAATGATTTGCCCTTTTCAAATATCGCGATTTGTGAATTATTGTTTTTATATTGAAATTGTTCAAATAATATCTCATGACCGTATTTGGATGTTTACGAATCGCGACTAAGAAAAAATCGACACTGAAACCGTAGCAAGTTACCGCAACATTTCACGCATCCTATGTATTAAGATAAACAGTGACCAGTTGCTCTAAGTACTATAATACTAAGTAAGCTTATTTTGCCCGCTGCTGTTGATATGATCAATGTGACGTTGATAAGTTCGGAAGAAGCAAAAATTGAAACCCATGCACTTTCAAATGACACAATATTGTCATATATTAATGAAATTACAAATTATGGTCACAGTCGAATAATTAAAAAGGTTAAATTAAGTAATTTTTTGTTATTCAACAGACATGCAAACTAGGTGCATTTTTTTGTATTACGTGCAAAACGGACGTGAGTAGTAAAATGAAGAAAATGTGGTATTTGCAATCCAGTGACTGACTGCACACGCGAAGAGCTTTTAAAGTTTTCGTCGGTGCGACACGAAACAGAACTTGGATCTTAATAAATACATTGCGATTTGTACTGATGGTGCGAAGGGCAACGGGAAAAAGGAAAGGAACGACAGAAACGAAAGAAAGGACGAAGTGGGGAAAAACGGTGACGCGAAAATCAAATAAAAAAATTATGCCATATATGGAATTGAAGCACTGCTTTTTCTACATGGAAAGCACTGCACTTGTGGGTGAAGAGATGCCAGATAATTTATAAAACTTTTATGTCAAAATCCTTATGCACAATACTCATTTTGTTTTACATGCTACAGACACTGCGATGTGTACGTTTTACAATGAAGTTACAATTTTAGTGTAATTTTACTGTAACTGAAAATTTTCCTGACAACAATAATAAAAATATCTTATTTCCGGTTTGCCACAATCGAGCATCGGACTATCTGTAGGAGTGAGGTTTGAATACATAAAAATAAATTCGAATTAACCTATTTCGGATAGATATGTTTTATTCAATGTTAACGAGAAATCTTAATGACTCATCGACCAAAATAATTAATAGTCATAAATTAGAACCTCTTCCGGAATTATGAAGATCATTACATAGTTGTGTCCTGCGCAAGAACAGATTTCACCGTCGAATTTCCTCTGTTGTCGGGTGCCGGCCCCGTTTCGTTTTAGCCCGCCCGACCGGGTCTCGGATGGATCTCGGCTCGGCGGACGCCGGCAGCGCCTGGCGACAGTCGGCCACGTGATCAGCGCCACCTCAGCCGTGTAGGTTATTTAGACCAGTTACAACTCGCGTGAACTGTCTCCTCGCCCAAGGCTCGGTGGCGGCCGCGAATCTTGATAGCCCTAAAGCACTGGGAGGCGATTCTCGGGCTATGTGGAAATTGTCACATAAGACATTTTTTAAGAGATATCTAAAATATTATAAATTTAATAGAACAAAACTTAATAATTAATATTGAATTAGTGTGGTTATTCGACATTTTCCTTTCATACGAAATGATAAATGACAAACGAAACACTAATACAGTATTCTCAACTTCAAGCTGTGGCAAATGTCAAGCGACGTTCATGTGACATGCAATAGGTACACCTAGCACACGACATCAATTGTCACACGTTTTTAGATCACACCTTATTTTAATGACATCATGATTAAATCTCTGCTGCTGCCCTTTAATGGTCTTTTTATTACAAAATTGAAAGGCTTTTAAAGTCCACGAGTCCACATTTTCCATTTTAAATATTATAATTGTATTCTCATACCTATTAAAAATTCTCAACCTCTAAATAGAAACTACTTTGATTTTCCATAGGTGAGTGAGAAGACATATTTCATCATCATATGACATGTCTCGTCATTTTCTATACGGAATATTACGAAAATTACACATTTAAAAATTGTTTCATATGACAATTTCCACATAATCAAGACAATCGCCTTCCAGGTCTCTATCCTAAATTGTTTGTGCGTGTGTTTGTTTGCGACGCGTTCCGATGAATCTTTGTCGATCGACGTGCGTCTATTTACATCGTCGGCGTTGTCTATGGTAATTTATCTTAGCGTTCGGTGATATCACGACTGACACGTAATGAAAGACAGAGGAATTTACCACCAAATTATTGAACTTTA
This sequence comes from Eumeta japonica, assembly GCA_005406025.1. Taxonomy (NCBI): domain Eukaryota; kingdom Metazoa; phylum Arthropoda; class Insecta; order Lepidoptera; family Psychidae; genus Eumeta; species Eumeta japonica. The sequence goes on from BGZK01002712.1 coordinate 20,751, forward strand.
ACCTAATTACGCATTATGTCATACTATGTCCTCTTATTTATTTTCTTTCTTTCCCTTTTGCATAGTTTATTCTTCATTAGAAAACCTGTTACAAATTTTGTAGCAAACAGACAAACATACAAACACATAGACAAGCAATCGAATTAATACAATAAATGTGAAGGTAAGTCATTATTTGCGATATAATTTTGTTGCATTCAACAAAATTATATTGCATTGTCGACTAGTTCCCATCTATGTGAAAAGCCGTTTGTTCAGAAAAAAAAGCCGTGTTAAAAGATAGCAATGTAGTTAATTCTATATACTTCTTATATGTTTTTGGAACGAAGTTCCTTACGGCGCTTGGAGGGGATTTTAAACCGAACTGAAAATGTGATAATAAAACCGTAAGAAAAAGTCCGTTATTCTATTTTATTGATATTGATTAAACTTTGAATATACTTAGCTTTATTCAATTGAAACGGCGCTTTACATATATAATTTCTATTTATATTATCAAATATTTGTATGTACTAATTATAACGTGTTGGATGTTATAAAATATATTGCATTTCATTTAAATTGTTGACAATAAAGTAAATACACTTTCAGAAATCTAAAAGGGTTGAACTTATAGGCCGTCCTCAAAACTTTTCACCTTTGCATTCATCGATGTGTTTAGAGTTCAAAAATATAGTTGTTCTATAAGTTTTGAGCTTTTCGAACTAAAGATTCGGATGTACTGTGGCCTCATCTTCTTCCTCTTTTCGATTTCGAAGCATTAAACCACATAACTTGCAGTATTGAGCTTTTGAACTCAAAAGGTCGATTGTAGTGCTCTTTAGAGCTCTTTGAACTCAAAATATAGTTTTGTTACATTTCGAGTACCTCGAGTTCAAAATTATAAATTTATTTAAAAAGCTATGTTTTAAATTTTCAACTTCGATTTTTATCTGCTTTATAACGTTTGAAGCAATTTTTAAGAACAAAAATGACTGAGTACCAAATATCAATCCAACAAGAATTTCCAAGTTATTTTGAAAAACACATGTTTGCGAATTTTTGTTAACGATATCTTTGAAAAATCAATAGATTTTATGCACTTTAAAACAACCAATGCGACGTTTTGGGAAAAAGGCTAATTAGATCGATACAGTAGTCTAAGTGTTATTTTGAGAAACCATTTTCTGAAAATTTAGCCTTGAGATTTCTCAAAATCTACTAAGCCGAATCGAAATTACCGTTTGAATTACAGCCTGAGTAAACCTCTTTTGAATGTTGTCAACAGTATTCAGATACACACACACACATACACACACGTGCGTACGCACACAACCACACCTACTTATAGATCTACAGACGTCATTAGGAGAATGTTCAAAATAAATTTCTAAGAGGCTAAAGCTTTAAGGTCTGAAAAAAATTCGGATTCAAGATAGAAATGAAAACTGTAACTTCCAAATTTTTAAAAAATTCTTCAATTTTCATAACGGGAAATTGAAAAGTTTAATTTTACGGACCCATGGTATTGATCTCGCTATAGACTCGAAAAACAGTTTTAGCGAGATAAGGTTTGTAGCCTATTTTGCAAAAGAATGATAAAGGATCATGCTACAGAAACTTAGGCTAGTATTAGTGTTCACCTACAGGCCTGGGCAGTAGAACAGAACAGAACAATGGTAGCACGTGTTTTTGTGTAGTCAAAGAAATAGATAACTTTAGAGTAACGTTGCACTCTGTAATTTTACAGTGAACCAGCAAAAGGTGGGGCTCCCTAAGCTTTTAAAAATAATAGCGTATATTATTATTAGATAAATAAACCGCACGCGCATTCCGCTCTTAATCGTCTCATCATTCGTTATTTACATCGTTTCTCGCGAAACAAGCTAAGCCCGATAACAAGATAACTAGGGTTGTTTACAAAGGATAAATTATTAAATAATCAGCATGTTGTTAGATTCGATGGGTACTCTTAGCAAAGCGCGGAGATGGCGTAATAAATTTAACATTTGTCAACATTATAGTTCTAAACCCTTTTCTGGTTTTTCTTTAATAAGGTTTTAAAATATCTCCAAATTATAACCTGTATAATGTTTATGATATTGATATATTTGGTATTTAGTTATCTTATAAATTACGTTTTAGTATTCATGTTTACATAAAATAAAAAAGAAAAAACGGCGACATGGAATATTACTTCAGCTAATAAAAAATAATGCAGCGCGCGACACTCGACTGACTTGAGTACCCTCGAAGTGTACCTTTCGCCTAAAGTCAGTTTTTCTTATTCGTATTATCGTGTAAACAAGTCTCTCTCTTGAGAGTTACAATTTAAATAAATTCAATTTCCCAACACAAGTATTCTTTATGGTTATTGAGATGTCATATTTATTAACACGATAAGAAAGTAAGAGAAATCAGGCTATACACATGAGTTTTCCACTTAAACAGAGAAGTGCATTAATTTTATTATAGTCTGGTGATTGCTGTCGGGACAACGTTAGGAAGAAATAAAAATTAAAAACAAGCTTTTTTATTTTAATTTTGATTTAAAATCAAAAACGTGAACCAAAATGAAAAATATATTTAAGTGACACTTGTCATATATATATGGTAGGTATATAATAGTTTCATAATGACTGATCTCTTAGTTACTTAATATCATAATATAAGTGAATGTAGATAGCTAAATTCTAGGGACATATTATATAAATAAATATTTACAAAATGTTAAATATATGCAGATTTTAAAGGCTCGAGGCATTGATATTGTATATTAAATCTGTATAATGGACAGTGAATATCGGTCGGGCAGTTATCACGACCTTGGCATCATCAGATCTACACTACTTGTGAAAACAAATTGAACAAGTCCGAACTCGATGGGGTTATTTTGTTTCGTTACAGGTGGCCAGTCTCCAGTCAGGATATCTGGTCTTTGATTCAACTATATTCCATTGTCACCGAACTTACATAAATTTCACGCTTCAATCAGGATACCAGGAAGTTTAAAAATTGGCATTTTGGAACCACGAGTTACATGTTACAAACGTTGCAAGTTTAAAAACTTGTAAAGCTAACATTTCATCGGCCTTGGGATGAGGTTTTAGCCATATCCTTTCATTATTATGTCGGTCGATGGACAGTCCTACAGAGATACAGTTCTCGGGCGAAAGATTACCCGTAGAATGACGTCACCTACTAAATGGCGGAGTGTTTCAAAATCAGTAGAATTTAGCTATAAATTTTAACTATTAAACATAATATTTACTTTAACATTTAGCAAAACTGTTAAATTCTATTGCTTGAAATCATTTGTTGAAAGTCAAATGTTAACGGACGAATTGCTTCAATTACAATAAGCAGCCTAATTATGATTCTTAATTTTATACATATCGAAGTTTCCGAAATGGATTAAAAGAAAACTTCAATTATTACCTATTACTATAAATTATTAAGAAAATAATCAAATTAGAACTAAAATATACGACTACAATGCCAAATGCCAAAATGGCGGATTTTAAGTTAACTTAGTTTGAGATGGCCGCGCAACTCCAACAAAACTCTAAAGTTACCGATTAACAGTCAATTGCGAAGAAACAACATATTTTGTATTTCTTTAGCTTTAACTTTAGCTAGCGCTAATTATTGTAAATGAGAGTTTAAAGCACACCACTGTTGAAGTTTAGAACATGCGCTTAGACTGCGTAGATCGGTCGTTGTCAAATATGACGGCGGAATGGCGTCGGGAAGAAGATTATTGATGATTATTGATGACGCCGGGAAAATTTGTCATAAATAGTACAACAGTATTATGTTTAGTTAATGCATATTACAAAGCATTTACAGTAGAGGGTTTGCTACTGTACTATAAGCGGCGGCAAGGAGATTAAGTCGAGTCTGAGTGGAGTGGTTCACTCCTAGAACGCCAACGAAGCTAAAAAGCTAAAGCGACGTAAGACCGACAGATCAGTTCAATGAACACTTTCATGAACGCCATAAGTTTGACACGTTCGATAAAATATATATTGCGTTATTTTGCATTCTCTCAAGTGTGCTTGGAAAAACGATAAAATTGATCGTTACCTCAGTTATGTAATATGTAGAAATGATAAATTTATAGAGGACATTCAGACGGGGGCAAGATTACAGTTATCTATAATACAGAGGAATCTCAATAACACGAACCTAGTTAAGTCGATATCTCAGTAAGTCGAAAAATTGTCATTCCCTTCCAATGAAACCCTAAATACGCGGTATCTCGAATTAGTTAGACTCTGTAACTCGAACAAAATGTTATTTCCCTACGAAGTATTGATAATGCATATTTATACTCTATAACTTGAATTTCAAAAGGAGACTCCGTAAGTCGTAGTTGGTAAAATATAATGACGTCTTACTCTCGAATCCCGAAATAATAGCAATAAAATCCAAAATGAATGATCGGCTTCGGGGCTTCTAATCTATTGTTTTTGTCTTGTACTGTGCAATGAATGAATACATTCATGAAACTGTCTAACAATAACACAGCTGTGAACGTTATGTTTGTTTTGTTCACAGTCATATGTATCTCTCAGTTCTTGTTAAATCTAAAACTCGTTAACTCAGATTTTTTGCATTTCCCTTGACATTCGAGTTATTGAGATTCCATTATATTTGAATCTTATTCATGTCTTATTTATCTTATTGAACTATAAAATATATGAAGATATATAAATATTACGAATTCATCGGTTTACTAATCTTCATCTCCAAGACAACAGACTCTGGTTCACAAGCGTTAACGATATGTTTGTCCTTAATAGATAGATTATGGTAATGAACCACTCATACAGAGGACGCGTCTAACGTGAATTTACCGAGAATTGAGCTTAGATATGGAAATTTTCATAATGGGATATTTACGTTACGTTGTCGTATCACGTTTATTTATGTCACGTAATCAAATGTAAATTAGATTGAAACGCATTTTGAGGGCCCCAAAAAACCAAAAAAATTTGCACATAAATTGCACACATAAATAGGTCAGGACTACGATCTAATCCATTCACAGGGGCCATTGGTTGAGGGAGCAGAATAAATATTTTAAATATAACAAAGCTTAAACTCGAGGTTCACAAAGCTTAAGTTAGAAATTAACTAGACTACAAAACTAACGATACCGCCAGTAGAAATTATAACTTAAACAAAAGATAATTTTATAGCATAAACTAGATAGACGTTTTGATTGCTAAATATCGTTGCCCTTAATGTTGAAACAGTGGTGTTGAATGTGGACCTTTGGTATTCAAGAGACTTCATGAACGGTAACTTCTAATTATCGAATCAGAAGATAAGAAAACAATCATCAAAAAAAATCACGAATACAATATAGTTCTTAATATGCCACAACTACAACAAACATTTTAAACGTTTTATTGCTTTATGCAATTTTAAAATAATAAATCCATTTTCGTTTTCCTTCTGAATAAAATGAATTCCAGCCGAATGCATCTTTTATGGTGAGATGCTTCCGATACATTATCTGCTAAACTGTGGAGGTTTTAAAAGTTTGACGTTTGATAAGAAATATCGATTGGAAATAGACTGTAGAATAAAATGGCATAAGTTTTATTATATCCAAATGGGAGAGAAAAGAAAATCAAAGGGATTCGATTTGGGATTTCATGACCGCAATGGTGAGTGAAATAAAATGTTATAAGACATCTATATACAAACGAGAAGATCCTAACTTATTGAATGAACGAATAAAGGCACAGTCAGTCGAGGTGACATTTAGAATTCTAAAATAAGGCGAGGGTACGGTTACTATCTCAGATTTTTAGCTAATTAAGACGTGGACGTTCATTACAAAAGATGTTTTGGTAATTCGTGTTACGGAGAGACGAAAGAGAGGCAAAATCAAACACACACAGAGAGAGAGAGAGAGAGAGAGACCTGAGACACACAGCACAGACACAGGACACTGAGAGAGGAGAGAGAGAGAGAGAAGAGAGAATACTTTCACAGAAAAGCAGGGTCTCGAGAAATGCTTTCTCAGACTACCAAATCATGAAATCCATAAAGACCAGAAGACCAAAAAATTTTCTTAAAACGGACCAAAACAAACCTAATTTTGAAAATTTTTCAATTTTAATAGCTTAAAGAGAATAAAAGGTTCCAGTTCATAATCAAGACAATTACTAAAACAAATGAATACCTACAAAGCTTTGTCAATGACAAAATGGCAAAATGGACCCTAAGTTCAATCAAAATATCGTCCGTCTCAAGTCCATCTGGATACCACAGGCATTTTCAGTTCAAATCAAGATGTATATTGATGAAAATCGGACTATAGGTGTCTCGTATAAGCCGCTACTTAATTTCATAGTTATATTATAAAATTAAATATTTCCAGGATGGGGCACTCCATATATGTGACAGAAGATGACAGAAGTGATCATCAATGTGTGGTACATATTTCTACAGTTTTTTCAAAAGAACTTTAAGGTTTTAAGCAATTTTCTGATTACGTGAATAATTTTAAAAAATCGCTCTAAAAGTAGTAGAAATTGTGTGCTCCTTTTTCTTAAATATTGTGTCCTTCTATTTTTAAACCGAAAATATTCTAGAAATATGAAAAAATTACAAAGGTAACGCTTAATAAATGCTTTCGACGAAATTTTATTTTAAATACGATCGGATATATGGTTTTGAGTTATTGCCGGAAAACTGAAAAAATTGCTTGCTTGGACCTATTCAAAGAGCAAGGAGAATGTTTACCGAGATGTAATGGACTTTGAACATCAACAGGGCCATTATAATGAAATTATTACTGATACGTAATATCAAAGTTGGTTTGATACAAGAATGTATATACAATCAGAATAATAAAAAAATAATTTTGAACTTCATGTTCATTTATTTAATTTTATAGTGTATTAATAATTACTATATTTGAATAGAAGTGACTTAAATACAAGAATTTTTTATAGTAATTTACAATAAAATATTGCGATAACACGTTGTTTTTTTAAAATCGTCCTGCTTTCACAAAAGCAAACTTCAAACAAAATCTAATTTTCCCTTTAGCAGTTATGCAGAAGAAATCAATATTGACACTTAGAACTCAGATTCAAAAATCGTGTCGACCTGTGTTACTAGTATTAAATCGTAAAGCACTTGTAAGACTAGTCTGGGTCTTGCACAATAGGGTATATGCGTCTGATGCAGATAAGGATAAATCTTTTTAGTAACCTTTTAGATTCAGCATTACATCTCTATTAATATTTTTAATGTTATTTATTTTTCGTTAGGAATATAATTGTTAGAAAGTACAAAAATGTGGGAAATTCGAATAGTTGAAACGTCGTCATTGGTCAAATGATCTGACCAATAGCAATAGTCGTGTGTGACGTCAAAGTCTATGTCAACAAAGCGCTATATCGGCTTTGTGAAATTTTTGTAAGTCTCGCTACGAAAAACACTATTGGGTGCATTACGTATCGTATTTTTAAACATAGGCATATTATTACAAAATATTTCAACAATTTGTTTATAGGTTAGTTATGTATTTGTATTCATAGACTTTGACGTCACGCCAAGAAACGCGGCAAATGGCGAGCGTTAAAATCTCTTAACCTCTTTGATATTTATAATTTTTTCCTTATTGCATTTTAGTCTTTTCGAACTGAATATTTTTTTTTAAATATAAGAGATATTCTATAAAAATATAAAAAATAATTGTTTATTCCATATTATCATATTACAAAGTTACGGTAGGTATATATATGCTTATAGTTTCAAAATAGAGTCCCGGAGCATAGATAAAATAAACTTTGTTATTGTAATCTCGAGGGCATTATAAGGGTTCATTTACTGGCGTGCGATAGTCAGCCAGTAGTGCTAACTAATTATACCCTTTCACCTGTGTGGGTTGCCTTCATTAGGTGTGACCAAATTACTACCGCTGCACAAACAAACCGCAAACTGGATGTTGTAGTTTGTATCCATTCCACAATCCATTTCATAATTAATATGTAAAGCTCTATTTTCGTTTTATAACTGCACTGAAAAAATGAACGTAATTCGTTTAATATCACCTCAAATACGAGTGATAAAAAATCGTATATTACAGCCCTAACATTAAGAGATCACAAGTCACGTGGTTGAAAAATTTTATCCATGAAATATCTCTGTATTTTCGTTTGTTGCATTTTATTCAATGTAAATTGAATGTAAATACCATTAGCATGTAACGCAATAAGTAATTTAGAGTATCACGAAAATTTATTATATTGTAGGTCAATGTTAAAAGCAAGTTCTACCTTTTCTTGCATAATTTTCGTGCATGCAACGGATTGAACGGTATACACGAAAGTGCCGCTCTATCGAATGTGGGAGTTGGCCGGTGGTCTTTTAAGTTCTTAGTGGTAACGACAGTAATTGTTAACTCTAAATCTTCTTTCTTGTGGAGATATAGCGCGTTATGTTCCTTCGATACTGCAAACGGTTAGAGTGCTCATGGAACTATCGTATTTCGGATTGTAAAGACAAAAGGAAAGACGATTTAGCGTGTGAAATTGTTAGAGAAAATATGCATGTTCCATACGCATAGTTCACATTAATATTAAAATTAAAAATAATAGAGAATTGAGATAAACATTGAAATATCCCACTGAAGTTTCAGGGGTGCATGTAGAGGGATTTGCGTGCTCACCTCAGAATTGTTCTGTGCATATTTTAGAATGTTGGGTTTTCTGACCCAAAAGGATAAGGTGTTTAAGGATTTTAATTTTACAGAGAATGAAGACTTGTTTGTGATCAACATTTGCAGAGGAGAGGTCTTTGAGTACTTTTCCATATAGAAAATAAATATGTTAATGAATACGTCACGCCAAAAATAAATAAAAATTTGGTAAGACCAAATGTGCATGCTTTAAGCGCTGGTGCCATACGTATGTTATTTAAATTAGGGTCTATGATAACATATGAGCTTTTCACCAAAATCCTCTTTTTATTCTTGATTTTCAAATAGTGTTATAGTAAACTTGAATCGAAAAGTGATAGGTAATTTCATATTTATTAGACATCATAATGCAAAATAAACAACTTCACGCTCAATCTCGACCTCTATTTTAGATATTTAAGCGAAATGGCGGATCAAAACATGAATAACTGCCAGTTAAAAATTCATTCACAGCTAATCGATACTATCAAGCTGTGATTTTCAATAGAGTTCTTCTCAATCGATGAGTGATGAGATTGAAAAAGAAATTAAGTTTAAAAGTTAAATAGTTTTAGTTATCGTGGTCACATCCAGTGTAGACGGGATTTTCAAGCGACAGTAAAGCATACCTACGCGCGGGCTGCAGCTCAATAAAATAATGTATTTTGCCGAGAAAACCGACAACTAAAATTGATGTCACTTTGTAAAACGAAACACGTTTTAAGAGAAATTTTATATGACTTTATTTAAGTAAAGAATTTTCCGAAAATCGATGATCGATATATTTCTGTGCAATGGGTACATAGCTCAATAATTTGATCTGGAATTGCTTTTATTCTTATATTGGGATCGAATCTCATCGACTATCAAATTTTAGCGGCCGGGCACCTCCTGGAAAATAATTATAGATACGCTACTGTTATCTACCTATTTAAGGTCGAACGGCGGCGCGTATTAAGCACGAATAAACTATATTTTGCACCAAAATTTAAGTAATCGTGTTCAATTTGGCCTCAATAATTGGCTATAATTTGATTTTGCGTGCGCGCATTACACGGTGAACGCTTCCAGATATCGCTTATGTATATTAATGGGGAAGGTCCTCTAAAGCAATTAGTTTCCATACTAGGAGATAGCCATTATAAGAGCAGTAATACCCGACCAGAATTAAAATCAATTCACCGCAGTGGTCAGTCGCGATTATAGCCGGTTTTCTACAGAGATCAAATTAATTATTTTTTTTGCATTAAATTATAGTATATTTCGAATATATTGTTATACCACTAAAACACTACAAAATAGACATTTGGAGAACGAAATAAAATTAAACAAAATCATAGGCTCTACCGCGGACGGATAGTTCTGAGAGTGCTTTAATAAGGTTCTATTGCTGTTTCAAATTACTGTGAATATTGTGAATACTGAGTAACATTAAACTCATTATGGCATGAAGTCAGATCCGAAAACATCTCTCTGATAATGCTTGTCTATAAAATATATTAGACGTTTGATAATGCACTCTCTAACGTAAATCTGGGAGTTCATAGGCCCTGTACATGATAATAGGGTTCGGAAACCTATCGTTTTCATCAATAACTTGCCAAACAAGGTGTTTTTAAAAAGTGCAACGAACGAAACTCTATCGCCATGAAGTTAGCCACGAAAGCGTTGCAATGGCGTAAAATAAGAAGGCAGGAGAGAAGGTAGGGTAGGGTGCGTTGTACCTGCGCATTGCATCACTCATAAGAAATTCAGAGGCAGCAGTTTCGTGCGTCGTACTGTACTTTTTTGCGTGTAACCCTTACGCTGTCGGTGGGCGATGCATGAAATGTAAAAGTAAAAGTAGTTATATATATATATATATATATATATATATATATATATATATATATATATATATATGTATATATATACTAATATATATACTAATATATATATATATATATATATATATATTAGTATCGTAAAACTTTCCGAGTTCTAACTACAATTTAATTAGTGATAAATTACATGTATTTATTTGAATGAATTGTGGTAATTTAATACTAAAACAGCACGAAATTTATGTATGAGCTACAAACAGAAACGTATAAACCGCTAACGTATTTCAAAGACTCGCAAACAAAGCCGTCAATTTAATTTTATACGAGTTGGGAATTGTAGCGTCTGCGACACAAAAACAGTTATGTGTTTGAAAACGCGATGTTATCGGTCATTATGTTTATATAAATGCATTGACTTAATTTTGCCTTATATGAAAAGGTGTTTGACATAATTGTTTTTTTCTATTACGTATTTTTTTTTGAAAAGACAGACTTGAATCATTAATTTAGGTATGTCTTTTTTGTCAATTTATATCTTATTCTTAACTGGTAGCATCCTAATTAAGAATTAGGGTTAAAATGTCAGTTTATGTACATCAAATATATTTTTAATTATGTCATAGTTTTATGTATATCAAATGTCAATTTTTTTAATTATGTCATAAGTAGTGTATTAAATTTTAGTAAAAATTCTTTGTGTAGTTGATCGTTTATATTTAAGTCTCATTTCCGTTAAGGTTAACGAGCTAATAGGCTAATTGTTTTTGTATAACTATTAAGGGATAGATATTATTTCTTTACATTTTATTGCCTTATTTGAAACCGTTTAAACAGTGCACGCCATTAAATCAGCTAGACGGCTACTTTTTTATGCCTTCAATTACTGTACTTATATTTTTACTAAAACACATCTTTATTAAATTTAAAATAGCGCTTAAAATGCTATAGCTTTCTATTAATGGCAAAATGTTCGGAATGGGTTCAGTAATTTCATAAATTATTCTTTAAATTTTATCATTTTGCTGTGTAAGGAATGTTTTAATCATAGAAAATTACGACGAAATTATCACACGCACACATTCACGCAAACGCCTATGGCCATACCCACATACAGGTACTATGTGTGTACATACGCAAACGCGTGCGCGCAGACCTAAACAACTAAACAAATGAATATGGCTACTAAAGAAACACGAAAATACTCATTATGTATGTATTCATTATGCACGCTTGTTCTTACGGTATACCGATTTTCATGAAGATTGCTCAAATTGTTCTTAAGTTATCGAAGGACATACAGATGAAACTACATACAAACAGACATGTATTTAAAAACGATAGAATTGCGGTCAGTGAGTCACAAAACGAGTATTTATCACAAAATTGAACTAAAATTAGGATGTACAAACAAACGTCACAATTTGTGTAGTACTGTAGATATAAATGGATACATATAAAACAGTTCAATACCTTTGTTTTCTATTTGGAGTCTTATTTTGTTTTCAATTCAAAAAAATATGCGATAATTTATAAAGGTATGAGACTATCGGAAACTATAGATGACAGAACAAAGCGACGAGAGCGACACAGTGTGAATGACAAAGAACTATTCCAGACTCGTCACCTACAAGTTAAAATATTGTTACAAAGTAAAAACATATAATAAAATTAAGATATCTATTATTCACTTTAATTTTATGTGATTAACATTATAACATATGGGTTTCGGTCGATTAAGAACGATCGATAGCGAGACCAATATACATCGAAAGACCAAAAGCTCTTCGAATCGGTGCACATCGTTCGCCACGACCTTATAATATAATAATAAATAATTTTCTGAATTAATTGTTATTGTATGTCTTTAGAAATAATCTGTTTTCCGTTTCCTCAGTTCCAATAAATTTCATTCTTTTCATTAATTCATTTCACCTTGACTCAATGGAAACATAAAACGCAGTTTCTAAATATCAAGTAGGTTTCGGGAAAAAGTAAAAGCGTTGTGCCTTAATTGATTATATGAATTCAGCAGAAAGTGTCGAGACAAAGAAAAAATGCTGAATACAAAACAGTCACATAATTGAGTCCACAAGTGATCGTTGTTAATTTCACAAGTTCCACGTTTTGCATGTGTGTGAGAGAGATTATGCTTAGATCTTTGGAATGTCATGAAACTTTAAAACATAAAGATAATAATAACATGCTCAATGTCTAAATCAATATTTACAAATCGGCATTGTTAGATGCTTGCTTGTAACAATTTGGGCAATGGGTTTGTGATATTGTTAGTCTGTAAAATTGACAGACATGTCTGTTAGTGATTGTCTGTAACTGCTGGTGGAGGGGCTTCTGTCACTTGATACGTGTCACTCATTGCACGACTGTAGGTCATGTGAGGTGGTTGAGAGCGCATTAGTTGGTAGTTTTAAACCTCTGACACCTGGTAGAATTGTCTGCATTTTTCTTGAGGATGTGCCATTTGGGGTGAAATGTACGTAAAATAACATTACAACTATTAAGTGGACTAAGATCTATAAAATATTACTTGCTAAGGCGTTCGATATCTGTCATTCCTGTTGAATCAATATATTTAAATCGTTATATAGGGATTCGTAATGGAAGAATGTATTCGTGAGACAGAGGTGGATTGCATGCTGCATGTTGACACATGTTGCGGGAAAGCGTTTATTTGTGGATTTCCGCGAAACGTAACATATGAAATTATAATTAAAATCAATATCGAGCTATGGTTAAGATCTAGTATTAATAGTGCATATTAATCTACAGTTATGATTAACCACCTCCGTTTCGACAGTTACCCATCGTGTTCGGAGCTCTCGCTCCGGGGCTGGCAGCGGACATGCACTTCAGGGACGAAGTGATCGCGTTCATCGGACCGGCGTGCGCTTTCGCGTTAGAACCGGTCGCACGCCTCGCCGCGTATTGGAACACATCATCACCGGAATGGGAGACCAGGTCGGTACAGAGAAATCATATCCATTTAACTAATTCGATTCAATAGCACAGATACACAGACGAAGTCGAGTACAAATACTAGTTTTTCAGAAACTCTCCCACTTGCGCGTACAACATATCGCTAGTTTTATAATAATCGGATGAATCAATTGGACAAGTAAAACCAAAAAAGGAAAACACATTCATTGAAGATAGACCATTCCTATGCAAAATTTGTTTGCAATCCGTTAACTCTTCGGAGAATAACTCGAATAAACAGTTGGACAGACACTATAGATCTGTTAGTTTGCAGTCACAGAAAAAATTAAAGAATGATAAGTATAGATTGAGTGCATCATTAGATACTTATGATGAGACTTAATAAAACATCGTATGTACAGTTTAAATGGTACAGATAGATAAATAAAAGTTTGCTATGTGTCATTCCGGGAAATAATCTACTTTGTCCGAAATTTGATTAAAATCTGTTCAACTGTTTTGGTTATTAGCCCAGACAAACAAACGGATAGACTCTTTATCGATATCATATATAGTGTGTTATCATTGCAATCATATTCAAACACATAATGTATGCCAATTTTAAAATCTCGATCAAATCGTTCATAAGTTATAAAAGACAAATAGACACATACATTAAAAATAGTGTAATTTAGGTGTCTGAATTATAAAACGAATATTTATCACAAAATTGAAATAAAAAAATTAACACACAGATGCTGCAAATTTATAGAATAGATGAGCACAATTCAACAGGTTCTGACCAACGCAATACGTTCGTGAACATTCATGAATATTATGCAAAGTACAAAATATTTTTTCTTTTACGTTTTCGCGTGGTGTATGAAAAATACATGTGATTTCTCCTTAGATTCCACCTCTGCCAACGTCATCATTTCTGTTTTTTGCAACCTTTCCCCATTCTTACCACATGTTTAATGGACAACCTTTTAGTCCTTGGTAAAATTTTATTAAATTTTATTAAAATTTTATTAAATTTTTAATAAAATTATTTTATTTTTTAAAAATTATTTAAAAAAGCATTTTATTAAAAAACTATGTTGATGAAATTTATAGTGTTGGTATCTTGTATGAACTGCTTAATAGTTAAATATCAAAATAAATATTTCTAGGAGGGCATTCCATACGTGTAAAAGTAGCAAAATTTTTTAGACAAACATCATCAGTGGCACATATTTTGATGGTTTTTAAAAGCACTTTAAAGTTTCTAAGCAATTTTTCTGATTATGTGAATAATTTAGGAAACAATCCTATAATGAGCATAGTCCGGCATGCTGTTGGCCAGTTTTTATTTATAATATTTACAGAACCTTAAAAGGAATTGAAAGGAAAATGAACAATGAGCCATGTTATTTTTCACTAAAAAGCAACGGATACTGAATTGTGAAGCTATATATAGTATTTTGTTTTGAGACTATTTTTAGTATCAATATATTACAGATAAACACTATCAGACCTAAGAGCAACAAATTTAACAAATATATCAAGCATTAAATAACTATATACGAACATTATAAAATAATCGTACATATACAAAAAAAACATACTTTGAGTTAAAAATAATAGTTATCATGTTTCTTATTTTCTCAGAATTAAGTGTCATAAATGAAATGAAATAAATCAATAATACAAATTTTATTTATATTAGAATACATTTTTGAATGTTCTATACAAAGTTCATCATAAAATTCACTTTCTTTTAAAAGAAAATCTTATTTTAATGAAATATTCGTTTTGAGTAATATTTTTTCAATCAACAATATAATAACTGATTAATTTAGAACTCAAAAGCGATTTTGCAATATTTTCTTTCTCAGAGATATATTTTGTGTATTGACAAAATTTGATTTCCTAATTACAGTATTTGTGTCTGACTGCAGAAAACCATAAAATTATAACTGTGAGAGTAGTCACAGTATAAGGATAATACAGTCTCTACTGTGGTAGAGTGTGTTTTTGTTTATTGCTGTATTGTTTACTATCATTTGTATGACTTTGTACCCTGTCCATTAAAATTGTATTATATAATTTACAAATTTTTATGCATACAAATACCAGTAAATTAATACGTGATAATAGCTAAAATGTACATTTAACCTATTAGTCACAAATCAATAACACCTGCCTTTCCAGTATTAAATGACAGTTTATTTTCTTAATTGACTTTTAATTTGTATCGCCTAATACAGACTAACACATTCATAAACAATTCCATGCGTGTTCGGTTGTGTTGTTGAAATGTATACTAAATTGTCTTCGAACAGAGAAGAGTTGATTGACTCTGTCACGGCTAAGAGACTTTACATTCGATGTGGCAGCCATTAAAATAAAACAAAAATCTACGAAGGTATGCAAACTCTTAAGAAAATTCTAGACTTTATGGACGTTTCCTTTTAGAAAACTTTAAGAAGGATCACCGCAATTAATTAACGTAATGGATAGACGCGGCAGTTTTTTAGTTCGACTTGGTCATTAGAAAAACGTAATTTAAACAGAGATCTTCGTGAGTGAATTGAAAGTAAATGCCATCTCGGGGTCTTATTTCGCTTTGTCTCCGTCAGGTGGATATTTTAAAGTAATCGTTTTCGTTCTAATGTATTTCGTTTTGTGTAATCTTTTCTTTGCAAATATAACTTTTTAATATTATAATGAAATTATATTATGAATACAAGCTACTACCGATTTCTAATTATGATTTTTATTTTTAACTCGAAATTTTAAAGGCTGCATTTATAGTTCTACTTGAAATTTTAAATTATCCGGAGTGTTTATTATTCTGAAAATGACAATGTTTGCTTATTTATTGCACATCTCTTAAAGTGTAGCGATCGAGTTCTACTTTACCCGCGACTCGTAAAGGTCGACTGGACTTCGTTCCCTTTATTATACGCATATTGCGCATATGAATAAACGTAATACCAAAAATGTGATTATCGATAAATTCATCATAGGTATGGGTTGATAAAGAGTACAGTAATACCGCTCGACGCTTTCAGATGACACTATGAATACAACAGCAATAGAATTTATTTTTATTGAAAAAGTGCACCTTTGAATTTTCCAAATATTTTGAGATCAGTCAACTCACTACGAATCGAATTTTAAATAATTGGAGATTAATAGCATTTTTCTAATATTTTGATAAGAAAGACCTCTTTCTTATCTTTTAAGATAACTTAACCTTTTAAGAAAAGTTTTATTTTATATAAATTATTAATTACTAATTGCGTTCGGTTGATGTGTTCTCCAAATCTATATAATTATAAATAAAAATCATTTGTCACATGTATGGATGAGCATCGCTCTAGAACGGCTCGACCGGTTTAGTTGATTCCTTTTCTGTTGTGTTTCCAATTGTCAGGACGAGGGTTTGTTTGAAAATAACCCTTTGTATCTGTCCGTCTGTCTGTTTGTTCGCGGTATCTCCGGAACGTATAATCGATCACTATGCGATTTTACTGGAAGGTAGAGGAGCTTATTGGGTTACCTTTAGGGTACATGCAATATTTTTAGGGTTAAGGAATTTACACCTTATTCTGTACTTTTAGTTAATCAGACATTGTGGAGATTTTAAATTTTACAAGTAGCATTTAGATAATTTTATGTAATATCCCATCTTTACGTAATATCAAATGCAGAAATCATGATATTGACAAAATATGTAAGAGCGCATCATGTCTGGCACGTATGAATCTGTGTATATTAAAATTATAAGATATTTTTATCATAGTGAATTCGAGTAAAACTCGTTAAATAAGGAGGGCACAACAGAAAGGAATCAACCAAACCGGTCGAACCGTTCTCAAGTGATGCTTTTCTGTACACATTGTGTTGGTTTTCATTTATATAGATAAATTTGTTTTCAAAGTATACAATAGAAGTTTTTTTGTATTATAATATATATATGTATGAGTCATAAAACGCGTCGATAAATATCATAGCGGGAAGTTTAGGGATAGCATACGTGGTCAACCGTTTACAGATATTTTTAACGAGAATTTTCGCTAATGTCGAGCTAACCACGCACACAAAACCTTTAAAATTGACATCGAAATGCCGTGGTCAAAACTACAGTAAAATGCGTAGTCAATTTTGACCACACTTACGTAACGAAAGCGTTTGGTCGATCATTTGTCTACGACATGTCGACAGCCACAGCAAAAGTGAGATACTCAGTTGAGCTCGAACTGATAGTTTATAATTAGGTTGCATTATCGAGACGTTAAAGCATAGACACGATATCGACAAATCATAGACACGAGATCGAGAAGACTTTACGTAATAGGAAGCGGCATTGATTTTCGTTTATCTTTACTACGGGACATCGCGTCACCTAATTTACGTTTATATGTAAACATTTCTGGGTGCGCGCGACAATGTGATAGAATACAGAAAAGGCTTCGAACAGTACGGTACAGATTATTTCAGGGCCGTAGTTGAATAAGGAGCACTTTGAAGAATTGTAAGTTTGTCTGTCTTGAGAGCTTTTGATGTAAATCTGAATTTAGGAGAAAATATGTTAAATTCGTTTTATTATTTTGGAACTCTTAATGCCTCTCAATTCTACAATTCATTATTTTCTTAATGATTGATTAGATAACTTGTAATAAAACGTGTGAGTCTTTCTATAATCAATACAATCTGAGGAAGATTTTTATCAAAGAATATAAGGTTCGTTATATTCTTAATGTTCTCTAAGTGTCTGTATAATTAAAGTAAGTAGAGAAAATGGAGAGGGACGATAAGAGATGGGTAATATAAGAGAGCAACGATTTTTTAATTTTTGTTTGTCTGTCTGCTTGCAAAACCTCCGAAATCACTGAACAGATTTTAATACCATTTTCACGGGTAGATGGAATTGAACCTGGAGCAGAAATAACATTTTCAAAATTGGATGTGAGGAAAGAAGTTATTCTCAGTGAGTTTTAGTGGGGTTGAATAAAATATAAGAATTCTTTTACATAAACTACACTATCTCAGTAAAATACTAATATTTAATTTTGATACAAATAGTTATCTTGGCTTCGGCGAATTGGGACGTGACCGAAATCGAAATTAAGAACAGTTCAGAAATCAGGATTTGGCAGAACGAGGTTGGAATTGACAGCAAGGTCTTTCCTAATAAAAGATAAAGGAACAAATTCTATAACCATGTGGGTGAAACTGCAGGCGGAAAGATAGTAAGAAATAAATTTTAATTAAACAGAGTTACGTAGTGAGGTGAAACAGATATACAGTTTGAAACTGTAGGTTCCTTTCAGTGTCTCTTTACAAATATATAATTATAATAATAGAATTGTTTGCGACAGGTCTGCCGACTCGTAAACTAATATCTAAAAAGCGCAATAAAAATCAAAATTAGTCTTGAATTCGAAATGTTTTATTCAAAACTCAATTAAAAATAAACCTTAATACGATAAATTCAAATTTATTCAGGTTAAGTCTAGCTTGTAGCTTTTGTATACGTCATAGTAAATTGAAAAATCGGTTATCTGTAAATTCGGTTTACGGACCATAATACGTGATAATGTCATAAAAAAACATTGATTAAAAATTGCATTCATTTTTTATGAATGGAATTGAATTATTATCACTGAATTATTATTATTTTGTATAGTACAAAAAAGTTAATTGAAAATAACAATGTTTTCGATAAAATTAACATTTATTTGCACTCGGGGATAGTGTTATTCGCGTCCGTAGGAAATACCTAACCACAACCCTACACGTGTCCCTTGGTGGTGCCAAATGAATAACAACGCCGGGTCTCGAGCGGCGGTCAACTATCTCGACCAAACCAGTGAAAGCTTGGTATATTGTGGGAGTAGGAAATGACTCCACAAGCCGCAACTCTGTACATTACGACAGGATCGGTGGTCTTGGCTTGACTGTCTGGGCCACGAAGAAGAAAACTTCTATAAAAAATTACCCCAAGTTCACGGTGAGATCTCGCGCCAAGGGACTGCATGGCTGATGGAGATCAGTCACTAGCGATCGACCTCTACGGACATGGCAAACGTAGTTGTATTCTGCCTTCTTAGGGAATGGCGCCTAAGTGACCTTTTATTCCGTCCAATACTCGTGGGAACCAAATGAACGAGAACCTGAAACTAAAACTAACCTAACTATGATTCAACAAACCCACAAGAGCATGTTTACAAAGCACGCAGCAATTCACTCGGTACCTTACCGCAAGATATCAACTTCCCTGAAATTCCATTCAGCGCGAACGACCCAAACAAGAATACCTGGCAGCAAGACAGAATTCCCAAACCAGAAGAAGTGGAAACCAAGTCTCCACAGACTGAAAATATAAAAAAGTCTAATACATCTACTTATGCAATCCCTACACATAATCAATTTGATATACTAGACGATGAGGAAGCTACAACAGACAATAAAGAAACAGAAAAGCCACCAAAACCAGAGCCAATCTTCGTAACTGGAGTCCTGGATATCAACGCCCTCAGAAATAAATTAAAAGAAATTACAACAACGGACGACTACACTATGACTACACTTAAGTCAGGACACATAGTGAAAATAATGCCAGCAAATATAGAAATATATAAATCAGTAAGGAAAAATTTATCTCAGACAATATTAGTCACTACATACATGCTGAAGAGCGAAAGACCATACAGAGTTGTATTGAGAGGTCTCCACAGCTCAGAAGATACCACTGAAATAAAGAGATACTCAAAGAAAACGGGCACGAAGTAAGACAAATTGTTAATGTACGCCATCGAACCTCAAAGGAACCTCTACCATTGTTTTATGTAGACCTAGAACCCAAGTCGAACAATAGGGATATATTTAATTTGAAATACTTAAACCACATGAAGGTAACATTTGAACCACCTTATAAGAAAAAGAAATCATCCAGTGCAAAAGGTGCCAAGGTTTGGTCATTCCAAAATCAGTGTCACAACCATTCAGATGCGTCAAGTGCGGAAGACCACCCAACCAGCACCTGTAAAAACTAAAGATTCAGTAGCTACATGTGCGAACTGTCAGCAAAAACACCCGCCAGTTACAGAGGATGTGCTAAATACAAACAGTACAAGGAACATATTCTAAAAATACAACCAAAAGCCACGCGCACAAATTTAATAAAACGACAAACTAGAAAGCCAGATGTAGATATTTCACAGACTAACAATAATACTTTGAACAAAAATACACCAACTTATGCTGAGGTAACAAAACCAAAACAAACAAGACAACAAATTCAAACGAACCTGTTCAAATGCAACAGCTGGAAGACATTCTAGATAAGATGTTCAACAGAATGCAAACCATGATGATTAACATGGTAGACAACATGATGGATAGGTTTATCCAGCTACTGGGCAGCCTTAAAAATTTAATTCTAATCTCAAAATAATCACATGGAACGCTAATGGACTAGCCGCACGGAGGCTAGAGCTAGAAATGTTCTTGAACATGAACAAAATCGACATAGCTTTAATATCCGAAACCAGGTTCACTAGTAAAAGTTTTCTTTCTGTCAAGGGCTATACTACTTACAATACCAATCACCCATCAGGAAATGCGCACGGAGGAACGGCAGTACTCATAAAATGCAACATAAAACATCACTCGCTTGAACCATTTGCGACAGACAAGATACAAGCTACACTCATTAAAGTTAGTGGCAAAAGTTCAGACATTACAATAGCTGCAGTCTATTGCCCGCCTAAACATCAAATATTACGAGAAGATTATAGACATTTCTTCTCTCAACTCGGACATCGTTATATAATTGGAGGCGATTGGAACGCTAAACATTTGTTCTGGGGCTCCAGGCTAGTAACAACCAGAGGCAGACAACTCTACCAGGCTGTTAAAGAACTTAACCTTGAATGCCTATCCACAGGTGAACCCACCTATTGGCCGACTGATCCACGAAAGACTCCTGATCTACTTGACTTTTCATAACAAAAATATTATAATCAATAACACCAGTGTGGAATCCGACTTAGACCTTACCTCAGATCACTCGGCTGTAATTCTTAATGTCAATGATAAAATAATCTTAAATGAAGCGCCACCCAGATTATACAATAAGAAAACGAATTGGGAAGAATACAGAGATATTATTACAGAAGAAACACAACTTACGGTCTCACTGAAAACGGTCGAAGAAGTTGAACAAGCAATTGAAGATATAAACAAATTGATTCACAGCGCGGCCAACAGATCCACGCCCCAAGGTAAAGCTGGTAGAGCTAAAGAGCATGTATACCCTACGTTTATAGGGACAGTGTAACCGAAAGACGCCGACTCCGCAGAGAATGGCAAAACAACCACTATGCATGTGATAAAACTGCTTTCAATAAAGCATCACAGCAACTAAAAGCGCTAACAAAGAATGGACAAATGAGGTCCTGCAAGATTACCTTGCAAAACTGACACCTACTAGCGACACAAACTACTCTCTGTACAAAGCTACAAAAATATGAAGCGTCCTAAACAACAGGCTACACCAATAAAACACAAATGGGGACCTGGGCTCGCTCTGACGGTGAGAAAGCTGCCACGTTCGCGGATCATTTACAAAAGTTTTGAACCACCTCCTAGCAACGATCATAGCGTAGATAATGAAATAGACGAATACTTAAGTTCACCAAATCAGTTGTGCCTACCATTAAAACATGTCACGCTCTATGAACTAAGCCGGGAAATACGAAAACTTAAAGAAGGTAAATGCCCCGGCTATGATCTCGTAGACGCTACTCTTCTGAAACAACTTCCAAAAAAAGGTCTACTACTCATTCTTGCTATCTTTAATGCATGCCTAAGATTATCCTTCTACCCAAGCCAGTGGAAAATAGCCCAAGTCGTTATGATACAGAAACCAGGTAAACCAGCTCATGATGTTACATCATACAGACCTATAAGTCTTCTTCCGGTAGTTGGAAAATTACTCGAAAAGATTGTATTAAACAGAATGCGAGAACATCTAACAGAAATAATACCAACTCACCAGTTCGGCTTTAGAGAGGACACGGTACTATCGAGCAAGTGCACCGTTTGGTTGATGTAATCGGCAGAGCGCTGGAAAACAAATTATATTGTTGCGCTGCCTTCCTAGACATATCCCAGGCTTTTGACAAAGTTTGGCACAGTGGACTGCTATACAAAATTAAAAAATGTTGCCTCATTCATTCTTCCCACTCTTAAAATCATATCTTGAAAATAGATGCTATGAAGTGAAGATAAATTCCGATACATCTGACATGCACGTAATTAGGTCTGGGTACCCCAGGGTAGCGTACTGGGACCGGTTCTTTATTTGATATACACAGCAGATCTACCCGCTCACGCTTCCACAACTACAGCGACATATGCAGATGACACCGCGATCCTTTCAACACATGAAAATCAAGACTCAGCATCCGATAGCCTCCAACAACACCTGAACCTTATTGAAAATGGCTTAGACAGTGGCGAATTAAGGCCAACACTGATAAATCGGTTCAAGTAACCTTCACTCTCAGAAGGAAAACATGCCCACCCGTAAAACTTTGCAACGTAGAAATCCCACAAGCAGATGATGCTAAATATCTAGGTATGCACCTCGACCGACGGCTCACGTGGCGCAAACATATATGGACAAAAGGAAACAACTGGACTGCAAACTTAGAGGCATGTATTGGCTCATTGGACGCAAGTCACAGCTGTCTGACGCCAGTAAAATGACAATCTATAAAACTATACTGAAGCCTGTATGGACATACGGCATTCAGCTATGGGCACTACCAGTCACAGTAATATAGAAATATTAGAGAGGTTTCAAAGTAAAACAATGAGAGCCATGTTCAATATTCCACCACACATAAGCAACAAATATATAAACCTAGACTTGAATCTGAGAACGGTGAAAGAGGAAATAGAGAATTACAGCAAGAATTACCAAACAAGACTTGACCAACATATCAATCAGCTTGTCACAGAACTGCAGGGGGAGGGCAGTCTAAGATACTCTCGTCTAAAAAGAAACAGTATACCAGATCTAGCAATAAGATTTGCCGAAAAGTGATGAGAATGGTACCACTGGGGACACATCTCAGCTAATTCACTTTCTCTGATGTAAATCTGACATCAAATTAGATTATTGTTTCTGTAGAAACAGATTGCTAAGTCCAGGATAGAAAAAAAAAAAAAAAATTTACACTCGTTAATTCAAATATTTTTCACTTAAATTATACAGTAAAGAGATAGATGCGTCATAAGCCGAACCATGGGCCGATCGTGCCTCTCTATTGTTGCGCGCTCTCGCTCGTACGCTCGGCTCAGGCGGAACGACAATGAGTCATGCTTTTCGTGCGTGCAGTCGGCGTTCATCGATTTATAAGACGTTATCACGTCGAAAGAGTTAATAACAAAGGTTGTTGTGTATTTTGATTGTTGTATCAATTTATAATTACTAGTGCATTCTCTCTGACAATAATAATTTTGCTGACACTGAAGGCAAGCAGGTCTAGAGCGGCCGAGAGCTGTCAAGAGACTCGTCACGAATGCGTGAACAATGGTCACGCGGCAACACAATTTGACCTAAATTAAAAGTTCCTAAGTCGCGACACAACAGTGCAATCGTTGCTCGACGCTTTCGGGCTTCATCGAGGGATCCGTCGAGTCGTACCCGTCTAACGAGCTTAATTACATAACACCGCACCGGAAGCTAACGCCATCGGAACGCGACGTGCACGG
>BGZK01002713.1:0-44917 GCA_005406025.1 Eumeta japonica
AAACTGCACACGGGGCAAAAGATATAATTTAAAGTCGGGACTTGTATCGAAATTTAAAATAAGACCAAGGTCAAAATTAAGTATGAATTCAAAATTAGAATGAAGAAGATCAAAATTGAAAGCGGGACCGAGATGAAAATCGAGAACGGGGTAGTTATCGGGGTCTTGATTTCGTAACGGGACGGTATTCAAAATGGAGGAATCCATTTTATATCGACGCGGACGCAGCCAGGGACAAACATAAAATTAGTTCCTCTATTACAAACAAATCTCATTGTTTTAATACCATAAAACATAATCACATATTTTGTTTTAACTATTATTTTTATTAAAAATCATTGCGTTAAGAACTGGACCGAATTATTAATGGTTAAAACGTTCATAAAGGAATAGGTTTGTAAAAATGTAATTAAAACTACCGAACACGGTACCCCATTAACATATAGTACGCTAAAAGCTAAATTCTTTACACATCAACTTTAGTGACAGTAATCATAAGAGATATAACATACAATATCTGAAATTCTGTCCAACTAGAATAAATATTTCGCCACTACATATCTTTGTAAAACATATAAATCTGTCCTATTACCATGATTTTTTAAGGCTCCTACTTTTTAACTTAATTCTGACAAATTCGTTTACATAGCTGGACTTTTACATTACACCATTAGACTAAATCTTAGACTCTTTTAAGTGAAAATTGTAGACTTGGAGTAATTAATTATTAAAGAATACAATTTCTTCATAACAAAATTGTGTACAATGTACGTTATCTTTGAAATTTTGTTTATTGTGTGATTTTTTGCTCGAGTATTCGATTTTAAATCGTCAGGCTATTGTTCACACGTTGCTGACGGTCAAAGTGAATTTTTGGATACAATCGTCTTTTCTGGATTTATTACCAGGACACGGACAATCGAGCTTTGCTCGATGCCTTTCGAATTTGCCTTGGGAATATGCTAACTACTCAAAGGTAAAAGTTACTTATATTCATTTCCAACAATGAATGTATAAATACGTAATATTATTAATGTAAAATACACCTACTTTTTTTTTATAGTGCCACCTACAGCTTACATAATTTAGTGCCATTTCTTGCTAAAAATAACTTAACCACAATGTGATTATCTCAAAATTCCATGAAATGGCGCTATATGAAGCAACGGTTGGAATTTCTTTTATCTCGAAGACACCTACATAGACAAACTTGAAAAGCGAATGTCCTATCTACATAAATAAAAATGAAGCCCTAAATTTGTTCTTAAGCGCGAAACTCGATAATGGCTGAAATGATTCGGCTATATTTTTTTTAAACATTCTTTGAAATCCTAGGTAGATTATTAAGAAGAGAAAAATTGGAAAAGATTTCGGGAAAATTGGAAAATTCGGGAAAAATTGAAAATGATTATTCTGAGATTTTTGTATAAACTTACGATCGTTACCTACTATTTGAACGATAAATATGATTTTTTCTTGTTTGTTCCAAATCAAAAAGTGATATTGGAATCGAGATCAATTTCGATCAATACAAAAGATGAAGGAATTCAAATAGATAAAAGTGAATTTGTATGCTTATCTCGTATGCGTGCCTAAACCATTGATTCGATTACGGCCAAACTTTATGAACACACCCAGGAAGATTTCTAAAAAAAACTAGCATTTGTCCTCGATATCATCCGTGTATTTGTACTGTTACACCAAACTGTTGAACTGATTCTAAAAATGCTTTAATTAATAAATAGCTACACAATTTTTGAATAAATTAGGCAGTCAACATTTATCTGCGTCTTCGTCTATGAATTTATATTCCTAAGACGATTTTAATCATTGTTCAATCCATAGAAAGCTACCCTGTTCCCTAGTGACATACTTTATATTTTATTTTGATACTATCATTTGCCCTGGCCTCGTCTAAATCAGAACTGTTGCTGGCAGCGGATTCGGAGGTGAAAGAGGGATTGAAACAGAGTCGAAAACGGGACTATAATAAGAGTCGAAAGCAGGAGCGGGACCATAATTGTGAACTAGAGTTAAAAAAGATAAGAATTGATTCAATTTGATGTAGGAAGTATGTACAAAGTTTTCACGTTTTTAAAATTAGAGCGTTACTTTATTCTGTCAAAAAGATTTCTTGTATTCCTCTTTTATAATAATGAAGCTTACTTTAAATAAACGAAATCCTCATTATCAACTATAGTAATTACATTTAACAAAAATCAATATTAATTTGTGTAATCACCAACCATATTATTGACAACGGCTGTATAACGTTTTTGTAATCATTCCCGACACCAGTCAAAAAATGGATCACGTAATGCACAAGCGCATGTATAAAACAAACAGACGAAAGTTAGTACAACATAACAAAATGTACTAGCCATAAAAACATATACAAGGGTATACCTACCGGGATACCTCTCGGACGCGAAAAATCCGTGTATATTTTCCCAACCCTTTTTCCCCGCCCGAAAATTGCATAAAAACGTTTCGCCCGACAAAAATAAAATCACAATTTAGCAAGACTTCATTACTGTCGAGACGAGGGTAGGGCACACTGCTGAAGCCTCTCCTCCTACAGCGTTACTATTTCAGATGGTGGGAGTAGGATACGGATCGCATTGCTTAAATCGGCTCTGAATCTCATTGCTCAATCAATATCCACTCTCGGTAGAAACGGAGTGAAGCGAAACACACTTACTCCTGCGCAACCGCCCGAAACGACACGTTTCTTCTTGGCATGATATTAAGAACTATTGTCAAAATAAAATATGAAACTATATAAAAGTAATTATTAAAACTAAATCGGTTATTCCATTTACGGAATCCGAAGAGAGTTTAACACGGTATAGTATAAAAGCAACGCAATATAAAACCCTTTAATATCGCAGTCGGTCCGAGCTCACAAAACTCCCGATACGGCAACTTGCTCCGAAGGATTTTCATATTATTACGGAGTCGCAGCGCCCACGGCCGAGGTGCCCGACCGATGTTACGAGGAGCTATCTTTTACGCTTACATGAAACGCCTGTTAATACAACATTTTAATGCCGCGCCGTTTTATTTATTGTTAATGTATTGATTCGTTTATTAAATTTCTTTAGAAATCTAACTTTTGTATTTGGTCTCATGGCGGAACTTTCCAGAAGTTTTGTCATATTATGTTCTCTGTGGCCGAGGAGATTCAGAAAATAGCATTGGTTCAAAAGTTTATAAATGTATGTATATAAATATATTATCCGAGTTTTATATATATATATGGGATAAAACTCGGCTTGTCATCACGACAGCGCCCGCAATTCTCAAGGGCCTTATGAAACTTGGCACACTTGTTTTATAGGCGATTCAAAACCTTCAACGAGTTTAAAGATGAGCTAATTCGGCTAATTAGTTTAGAAATGGTAACCTTTTGAAATTTAGAAAATACTAAAAAAAGATATTTCAATGGCTTTTTCAGGAAACAACTTTTGAACGATGAGATTTAGCTCATTTCTGTAAAAATCACGTGATAGCAGATGAAATAAGCTTTCAATTACATTTTTAATTTTATTTTTATTTAACGTTTACCTAAGCTTATACATTTTAATAATAACCTTAAAGTGACGTATTAAAGTTAAACTGAGAAATTTGGCTAAGAAAAAAAAATTTAATCAAAATAATTAACTATTTAAACTTTTAATATTCACTGAAATTTGGATGAGAAATCTTCATCCATTTTGAATGCCGAATGGCCTTTTTATCTTTTAATTGTCGGGCAATTTGAGAAGATTGGGTTTTAACCTGTTTCGAAATGACTATGGAATCCCATAGGGTAACACTTAAAAGACCTGTGTTGTAAACCACTCATAGAGCTGCAATTATATCTCTTACACTCGTTTACGGACCAACAAGGATGTTAAATGTTGGGAGAATTTTGTTTTATTTTCCTGCAGGATTACTTTACAAAGTAATCCTGCTATATTTCTATTTATTTAGATATATATTTCGAAAATATATTTACACAGTCATAAAATAAAAAAAAAATGGACACTCATTTCATATCTATGTACCATGACAGTCGAGTAGTTGGTAAAATTAATGGCACAGTTCAAGCTTATATGTATATTAGTAAAAGTTTTAACTTAACCCATATGAACCGCATCTGAATAACTGTTGAGCTAGAACATAAAGATAAAAATTTTTGACGTGACAACGTCTTAAATTAGGTTGCGGCTGGGAGTCACTTATGAAAAGTGTAACGCTCGGTAACGTAACGATGAGTCACCGAACAGAGGCCCGCCAATCTTGCGTCTCTCTCCCTCTCTGATCGGACCTGCCGCGCAGCACTAGAAAGTAGTGCATAGCTTGCAAATGTATTGCAAGTTATTGTATGTATATTTGTATATAAATACGTATGTTATGTGTAAAGGTAAAAATAAAATTTTGTTAATATGAAATTCAGTGCGAGATTCTTTGTATAAATTAATGTTTTAAATATAATTCTTTGTATAAATAAATGTTTTAAATTGTTACTATTATTTCATCCTTCTTCCTACTATACGAATGAATATTCACATTAAAATGATTTACCATTCAAAGTCGTTGTCACGTAAAACTTTCGTATACCGACTTTACCGACAGCCAAATTTTATTATGTTTTTGTAATGTTTCATTGCGGTTTTCATATAGGGTAAATAAAGAGCTTCTTTAATGATATAATCCAATATTTGTCATACGTTAAAAGTAATGTGGATATTAAATTAGACATTCCGGACAAAGTATTTCAAAACAACACCCCATCATTGACTCGTGGACTAACAAAGACGGTAATATTTGAAAAAAAATTGGAAATCCCACGCCAAATAATCTTTTTTAATGTTTGATAAGTGAAAAACGCTATTGTTGACTTATAAACTGAAACGAAGGAGAGAAAGAAACTCCTCAAAAATTAGTAAGAAAACAAATCATAGCAAAATCTACTAGCGCCGATAATAATAGGTGAAGCCACACTCACCTCAAATATAATAATTTATTAATCGTAATTAAACAACGAATTAGACAGCGACTTATAACAGCAAAATACTTGCTGTAATCCTAATGGTAATAAAGGCCGGTCAAGTGCGTGTTGAGCCACACGCAGCGTAGGGTTCCATAGTCACCCGTCTCAGTATACGGCTTAGAAGGGGGCCTTTTGTATGATACTGTGAACCTATTATTTGAGTTCACGATTTAACAGTTAATAAATATTTTCATAAATGTACACGGTCCATAAACTCACATTCACTACTTACTTCACACAACCAGCAACTAAGTAATTTTCATTTAAATTTTTACGAAATTTTGCTTTTTACTTTTCCAAGTATTTGGTTTACAAGTTGGTCGATTATTACTCGTAAACCGGTAGAGTCTGCTTAGCTGTGTTAGTTTTCCTTTCAACTTTGTTATATACACTACTGTTCAAATTTTTTTTCGCATATCCAAGAATATTTTTTTTCCGATAGGGGGGCTACAAAAAAACACAAAAATAAGTACTTTAAAGCTTAACATTTAGCAAAACAAATCCTAAATGGAAAAATGGCGTTCACAGATCTAAATATTTTTTAATGAGCTATCGAACGATACCTCACACCATGGGATAGACAACGAAAAATAATTCATCCCCATACTACGTTCATGCCTAATATTTTTTTTCTATATTTTATTCTGCAGCTGCTAGTGTGATTAATACGTATACCTATACCAAATTACAGCTTTTTAGTACAAAAAATCTCTCAACTATGCTCTGGAGAGACAAATGGACAGACAGATAGACGAACTGACGGATATGGCGATACTATAAGGGTTCCTTGTTGAACGGAATCCTGAAGAGCTATATTAATCAATTTTTTCACATGTAAGAGTGTTCTCGTTATGATTGATGGAAAAGTTTTCTAAATAATATTGACATATTTTTCGTTTCTATTATATTGAACCATTTTTAAAACAAATAGAGTTAATTTTCATTGAAATATCTACACGATGGTAGGCAAATTTTCTGATTTTATTATACTAACGAGAATACAGCGATAGAAATAGGTGCTCGCAAGAGGCGAAAAAATTTTTCTATGTTTCACATTATGAATCCTGCGATATACATCAAACGTTCAACTTCTCTACGCAAAATTAATGCACATCTAAAGCAGTAATGTGCGCGGAACAACTAAAGTCTAACGTTCGCGTTTATAAAGCAATTGTACAACTTCATACGAAAGTGTGCAGTTGGAATCGGGCGAACTTTGGAACGCTGCTGTGTCTGTTTACTGAAACAGACTAAGTCAGATCCGATGGGTTTTTGAATTAAACTTTGTAGTTTTATATCAGAGTTAGAATTCAATTAATACTGTATAGTTTGTGCTTTCAAGGTAAGTTCTAATCTGTGCATGTGTTTGTCCAACCGAAAATAATATAAAAATATTTTTTAAATTGTAAAATTGTAGCACATTCGTATTTTATTTTTAATCTAATGATATTCACAAATTTATATTTAAATGTTTTAATATTTAGATATATATTAAAATTAAAATATAGACGTTGAGGAAATTGAATCTTTGCCTATTTTTATTTTTTAATTTTTATAAAACAAAAAGACGGAACCGAATAATTTTAAGTTATACGAACAGTGTAGCCACAAAATAACTTGTATTTAAAAGCGAATCCCCAGTTGTTTTTGTTCAGTTTTTACATACAAACATCCTCAAATTTTACTTACAGATTCTACTGTTATAGAAAAAACATGAGTTATATTTATTCAAGATAATTTTTAATCTTATTTTATTTAAATTTAATTATAATATACGTATGTAATTTTGTTCCACAACTTGTTGCCATTTAGTAGGTAGTCACCCATTGCTGTACCAGTTTTGGGGCTTCTGGACAAGAAACTGCGACGAAAAGTTTTGATAGTTCTCTCTTGATATTAACCTAACACTAGCTAAAGAATTCTGAAGATACCAAAACAGGTAATAATCGGAGGGTGCAAGGTCAGGGCTATTTCGTGGATGTAGTAGTACTTCCCAACCAAATTCTTGAAATATTTGCTGAGTGGCTAAAGATGTGAATAACAGCACCCTTTCTGTTGATCAACACCGACCGTTTTGTACCCGACTGCCAAGGAAGGGTATTGTTTTTCGCGCGTATTTTGTATGTTTGTCTGTAAATTTTTTATTGCCACGTATCTTCCAAACGGCTGCATGGATTTCTGTAATTAAGGTATCATTAGATTCGTCTCAAAAATCCAAATGTTCTTAGGTAGGTGTTTAAAAATAAAATGTCGGATGTTTGGCGCCAAATTGTATGTACTTAATTTTTTTTTTAACCCATCCTATCGTATAGCGTATCAAAATAAAGGGAATTAAAAGAAAATTACAAAAAATATGTATATGTCATGTAACTTTTTAACTTTAATCAGGAATAATTATAAGCATTTTAATTCAATAATTCGAATAAATTTGTAATCAATGCATTCAAATGGTCGTATTTTGACTTTAAATCGGCCAAGTGCGTGTTGGATATCGTATTACACGGTCCATAAATTTCAGGGTACAACTTTAGACTGGGCGGTTGTTGATTTAAGCAGTACTCTTTTCGCGAAAGGTCAGGCGTACGCGGTTTCACGCCGAGTCAAATCACTCTTAGATTTAGCGATTAGTTCACTAGACCCTAGAAAGTTATTGCACCGACCTCACTACCAAAGCTCTCTTGAGGAATTGAACCGCTTGCGTTAATTACAATTTTCATTTGCGTTTTGTATGACACGCTATCAATAGTACTTATCAATCATCTCACATTTTGCCCGATTCGATAAAAGTACACGCTTTCGTTCATAGGAATGTGCCGGACGAAACACTAAAAAGTCTAAAATAAAATAAATAATGAAAAAAAAATAAAAAAAACCCGACTGCAAAAAATCAACACATGAGCAACGCACTAAAAAGACCGAAACATGATTGAGAAAACAAATTACTAAAACCTTTATGATTGGTAGCAGGCGGCACCCACTTGCAAATTATAAATTGTAAGAAAATTAATGGGTGGCGCCTGCTACCAAACATAATGTAAATTATTTAACTCAGGCTTTCAGCTCATAATGCAGTTTGTTAAACCAAAGCAGAGCTTATTAGGTTTTAGTAGTTTGTTTTCTCAATCTTGTTTTAGTCTTTTTAGTGCGTTGCTTACCTGTTGATTTTTTTCAGTCGGGTCTTTTTTTTATTTTTTAATTTCTCTACGTCTTGCTTGAGTCTCATCAACTCTTGGCATTAGAGTTCCATATTGATGGTTTTACGCGGCGGTAAAAGCTTATAATTAAATGAATAATTCCCTTCCAATCCCACCATACACATGGTATCTACTTATTGCAAGCCAATCGCGGTTTACTATAGTCCACTCGGAAAAATTTTTTTTCGTATTTTTTATAACGTTTTTCAGTATCATTATTATATTGTTACACATGGTTGTGTTTGTATTTTTACTTTCAGAAAAAGTACACTAAGTTATTCAGAATTTATTTATAACAAATTGTTTACTTAATAAACCATTAAATTATTCTTAAAAAAATTGTTTCTCTATTAAATTCCTTAATAGAGTTATTTAACTTAATAGCTAATGTTATTTAGAGAAAAAAAAATCTTAAATAATTACTTCAACATTGGAAATATATAAAAAAAAACTATTTTTAAGATTATATTTTTTTAAGAAAAAATGTTTTTTTAAATACTCTTTAATTTACCTTGACAACAAAATGTTAAAAAAATATTAAACTAGTTTATTTGTTTATAAACAATTTATCAACAAATGACGTAAAAAATGTTTTTCTATTGTTACTTAATGACATTGTTAAATGTAAAGACAGATATAACAAAACATTTCAAAAACAATTTTTTTTAACAGTATTATTTGGATTTTTCAATAACGTCAAAGTATTATTGTCTTTTATTACATTAGGTCTTGATTGACGTTTTTCTTCTGTCAACATACTTTGAAATGATATTGTCTTTACAATTGTAAAATCATGTAAAATTATAATTAGAGATATTTTTGTACAATGAAGACATAAATAAATAAAATTTATTTCATATTTCTTAGAACCTCTTTATTTTGCGTATTTTTTTTATTTAATGTGTTCAAAGACTTAACTGAGCATAAAATATCTCCTTCAGTGCATTTATTTTTAGCGTCATGCGCGCACAAACTAAACGTCCAGACAGACATTTATAAGTTCTCAACGGCTCTAAATCAACTAATCTATATATTTTTTTTAATTTCTCAGCACACAGACTATCGTCGTTTCTAGTTTCGGTGAATTTCTATAATTTTAAAATCCATCAAACATGAATAACGCGCCAAGCGTCGGATCTATATTTGGCCGTGGAAAACGTCGGCGACGCGTCCGAAAGTTTGTCCGAGGCGGATCGCGTCAATTACAGCTTCGGAGGCTCCACTAATTTATTCAGTGCGCCATTAAATTATACGCATTAAGCTCTCAAAACTTAACCGAAAGCGCTCCTGCTCGTAATTGGGGAACGATTTTCCAAATAGGCGCGCCCTTAAAACGGCGTCACCGCGACCTTGCTTGACTTCAAAAAAAAAATCCGCGCTCGTACATCCTCTATATCGCTGTAACACCGAAGAGAAAAAAAATATTGCCAGTTATGTATGGCAACGGAATAGCATAAAACTATTTTTATAACAATTTGTCTATCTGTTTGCATGAACACCTTAACCCCCAAAACTGTTAGACGAATGTAGGTTTCACTTCATCAAAATCGGTTAACTGAAAAATTGGTCGGTTTTCAAAAATGAAATCCACGCGTACGAAGTCGAGGGACAGCTAAGTAAGTAACATAAGTCTGTAATTAAAAGTACTCAAAAATTATACACATCGTGTAGTATTGTTTTTTAAATTGGAAAAACCGCGGGAATCATTATTTGAAATGTGGTATACTGGAACTTTTTTTTCAAACACACTCTTGGTGCAAACGTTTTAAAACCATGCAGCCTAGACTCAAAATTATTTTTGACCAAAATAAAGTAATACGTACTACTCGATGTCTGTCGATGAAACTAAATTTTCAAATCTTTTTTTGCCTTTTATAAAAAATTCCCATATATATGAAGTTACCTATTTATATGCAAACCCAGTGACTCTCCTTTGTTTCTCTTTGTTTTATTTTTTTTTATTTAAAATTATTTCATTTTTATTAAACAGTAAATAAATGTCGAAATCTAAAAAAGATAATGTACGCATCAATCCATATAGAGAAAGATAAAAGTATTTCAGTATATTGATAGGAGATCGGAATACCGGAAAATAGGTACAATTATTAATCAATTACAATTAAAAAGAATTTAAAAATAGTCAAAAAATAGGATAATAAATCTGGAGATATCATATTTAAAAAAAACCGAGCATGTCGGACAATGCTCATTTGTAGGGATCCGAAACCATAATTACAACCTTTTTTTCATATTTAACGCTCAGAATAGATATAAACACTTTAGTCGATTTTAACTAGAGAAACAAATAGGTATGTCAACTATTATTATTAAACTAGTGTAAACCAAAGTGCATCAGCAAAAGAGCTTATTTTCATGGCGCTTAAGTCCTTTTGTTGAAAAAGGCAGTTTTTCGGCAATAACTGATAAACGGTATATCTGACATTCTTCAAAATAATTTTCATTTAAAGTATTTATTAGGCATTAACTATATAATTTTTTTCACATTTTTGGACTTACGATAAAAAATATAAAGGGGGGCACAATTTCTCCTGCTTAAGCCATGACACAACAAAATATAGCAATAAAAAAACCGGCCAAGAGCAAGTCGGATCGTGTTTGTTATAGTGTTCCTAAGCTTTTATTACAAAGAAATTCACTGCAGATAAAAAAAAATACGTTGTTACATTTTTTCCATGGTTCGCGCACATAATAGTTATAAGCACTTTATTCGCTTATAACTAGAAAAATAAGTAGATATGTCGGCTATTACTATTAAACTAGTGTAAACTAAAGTGCATCAGCAAAAGAACATATGTTCATAGCACTTAGGTCCTTCTGTTGAGAAGCGCAATTTTTCGGCAACAACTCCAAAACAGTATATCCGACCATGTTGAAAATAATTGTCGTTGAAAGTATTTTTAAAGCGTCGTTTTCGTTATTTTTTTCATATTTTTGGACATACTGTTTAGTAAATAGAGAATAGAAGAGACACAATTTCTGCAACTTTCAAAGCGATTATTTCTGGAAATATTCAATAAGAAAAAAAATTGCTTAGAAATCTTAGTGTTTTTAAAAGAATTAAAGAAATATGTACCACACGTTGATGTTTGCTTACGTCTATACTTCGAAATTCATCAATATACGTCTTATAGTTTTCGAATAAAATACCTGTGAAATACGAACGGACGGACATGACGAAACTATAAGGGTTCCGTTTTTGTCATTTTGGCTCAGAATCCCAAAAGCCTTCTTAATTATTTTCTAAGTTATTTCCAAAACTTAATAAATACTTAAACATATTTTTAAATCAATCGCATCTTCGGGTAATCCATAAATTATCTACATTTGTTTGTTTTTTGTAGAATTAAAAAATAATTATTAAAAGATGTAAAGAGAGAACAATTTTCCCTGAGAAATTAAACAACACAGAACGTTAGCTTGGCATCAAATAATATGGATGCTGCGTCCGTTATAGTATCGCTACATTTAACCGAAAAACAATTTTGAGCGTTCGGTGCGTTGATTTTGAAAAGCAAAGATTTTGTCTTCTGTTGACTGTTTAGGGATCTTTAGAACTAAATGATGCTAGGAAGAAAATGAAAATTTGTCGGGAATATATAAAATAACAATATCATTTTGATAATAAACTCGTATTTATTTTCAAGCGAATAATATTATTTTGATGATCCGTATATCCTAAAGAGATAAAATTCTATCTTTGACAGAGTGTAGGTTTATAACTTAAAATGATCAGAATCAAAACAAGACATCTTGCTTTTTAAAAATTTGGCCACTACCCCCCCAACCCCCATATAAATCTGTTTAAAAATATAAAGTAAACACACATCAAAAGCGCTGACAAAAAAAAGGTGAGACGAGTTATATATGCTTAGAATATTCTATTCTAAGACATTTTCTATAGAGGGACTTATCACACTTTTTATCAGCTTGCGATCGCAGTTCGCGACATTATTAATAAATGGGGTCTGCAACGATTCTAGGAAACTATAGCGATTTTAGTATTCTTCCCTTGAAAATTAATATTACAGCGACCATCGTATGTGCGGTGGCTTTAATTAGTTTTTTTTTTACTGGCCTTATTTCATTTATTCTCGTTAAATACGTATTAGCATTGCTGGCAAATGTTTTACACGTTTGCTGTACGAAAAGCTTTCATCGTATATTAATTACTCATATCAGATCGATTTGTTCAAGCGATCCACATCCATAAACATAGATAATAAGTAAACCGTATGGCTATTGTACAATAGCGAAGTAATTATTTTGCTTTGAAGTCTACTATATGAATTACCATTTTAAGTGTCATTAATCAAAATAAATTTTAATTCCTAGAATAGATTGGCCGATGTAATTTTGTAAAAATGGAAAAATAC
Source organism: Eumeta japonica (assembly GCA_005406025.1). Classification (NCBI taxonomy): domain Eukaryota; kingdom Metazoa; phylum Arthropoda; class Insecta; order Lepidoptera; family Psychidae; genus Eumeta; species Eumeta japonica. The sequence goes on from BGZK01002713.1 coordinate 12,627, forward strand.
TACCTACCAGCACCTAAAAAGGGCAAGCCAATGTGAATTTAATTGAGACTTATTCCACGAAATATGTCGCGTCACCTTGAATTAAAAAAGAAACATAATTACCAGGTACTAAATTTATTTATTAACGCTTAATGGAATTTTAACGTTCAAACAAATTTGATTGTATAATAAAAGGAACGAAACATTTCTCAATCACTCAATAAAATATCATTTTTCTAGGTATATAATTACTTCACAAATATTCCTTGTGAGCATCCCAGAAATAAAAGAGCCAGAACTTTATTGATAAATCGGAAACTGTTGAATCGGCTGAAGTATGAAAACCATGAATTACGTGAACGACGAAACGACGCGACAAACGGACAAATTCGTAAACGAATAAATTGAAAATCATAAATTTCGAAGAACCATCTCAGATTCAGAATCGAAGCCTGACAGCGATGCGGGAGTTAATTCTTGGAGGGCAGCCGAACGAGAAAGACCGTCCGGACATCTTATTTACACTGCGCGGATTCCAACTAGAGCACCCTTTGTTTCCCGGCCCGGGTGTAGTGTACGGTGTGAGAATTAAATTTCGCCTCGCTTCCCTCCGAACGGGGAGCTCTTATAAGAGGGGATTTCCCTCAAATTCCTGAAAGCTGCCGGCCTAATACCGTTATAACGGACCTCCGTGAGGGCCGCGGATCCGATTCGGCGACGGCCAATAGAGTGCGCTGAATTCCGTCCGTTTAATTGACGTGCGGTCGGTTTTTTTTTCGCGCATCGCGATCGCGAATGAAGGATTGTCCGTTTGAACAAATTCGGAAGTTCTGTTGATGTCTTGACTCAATCGAGAGGTTCCAAAGATGTCGCTAACGCGTCGTAAGAGAAAAAAAAACAATCCCCTTTTGTGTTGCCATTTTCGCATACAAACATAAAATTTACAACGAGTTTAATATGCGGTAGGACATGCTCATATAAAGCGTTAAATATAGTACTACATCGCTCTCGATTAGAAGCTGTATTCATGACATACATTTTATTATTCTATAACGAAATTCTGGTTAAAATTAATATGCTTATTAGAACTTTCCCTCGATGTCATATTTAAAAAAAATTGAAAATCCAAAAGTGCACGCCTCATATATATATATATACATGTATGTACGAATGTTTTTCTTGTCATTGGTGCATTTATATAAGTCTATAAGTACATTACGAGTAACATGAAAACATTTTAAGTTCAAAAAATAGCTTGATTTTTATAAGGTGAGAGTAGAGCACTACCTCAGCGCTCCACTTATGAGGCATGCAAAATACCACCCAAGAGAATTAGACCGTGATCTTCTTAGTTTAGGATAATACTAAAGCGTTTGGAAAAAAAACTGTTAAGTTTTTCGGTAATTATCGTGACCACGCGAGTATGGATACATACAGGCACAGGGACGTCCACGGAATAATTTTGTTAAACATCTTTTTCATTAATTGAAAAAGCAAAATGTCTTTTAAAATTGTCATAAATGTTGAAACTAGTGTATTTCCTTAAAATCCATGTGTAAATATTATTATATAAGTGTGATAAAAAATAAATAGAGACACTTTTAATTCAAAAAATCACTTGATTTTTGTAAGGCGAGAGTAGAGCACTACCTCAACACTCCGCTTATGAGGCGTGCAAAAGGTTTCTTATACAACAACAACTTACAGTATTTTTTTCATAGTGGCCATAAAACAATATGGATAAATTTAATACCTACCATAAGCAAAAGCATTTGAATTCGCGTTTTTTCAATCCGTCATTGCACCTATAAGTCATTTAATAGTAACATATTCCCAAATTGAACCTCCAAAATCAGCTTTCTAAATCAAAATCTTGCCTCACGACGACACAACAATACAACTTGTATAATGATAATGTTGCCACCGATTCTTTTTCGTGCCAAATTGCAAATCGATGGTCAAATAAACTCAGAAAAAACGGACCGAACCACACAAACAGACCAAAATAATTACATAAGCATATCCATTTCAATTCAGAACAATAAATAGCTATAAATTCTTGTGCCTATCATAGAAAATATTCCCAAAAACTATTAACAACAACATAATCATAAATTGGTTGAAAAATCAATTTAAGAATTCAAAACATCAATCGATATATATATATATATAGAACACTGCTTTTTTGTTAATTAATTGTTCAAATTTTTTAAGTTATTTCTTTATAATTGCACATAAATACTAGACCCTGCATAAAATCTAGAGCTTTGAAACATTAATTAGGCCCTATCAATACAAAAAACGTTGAATGCACCAAGCATAAGCAGACACATCACAATTATTATCCCGTTTGATGTACCGTGAGTCCTGTGCAAAGAATAAAGCTATAAATTACATTATAATAGAGCGAAGACCTTTTAGACAGAAGTTCATTATCTTCGAATAAGTCAGTGTTCGGTTCAAGACAAAATGCATTGCCTACAATGATGTAATATCTACATGTAACGATTTTAGTACATCTACAAGCAAATAATTCGGGTATTAATAGAATATTGAGAAGGTTGTTCAGGGTAGGGCCTTGCCTCGTCCTACGTACACCTCAAGTCTTCGGCACCGGACGTTCTCGCACAATCTACTTAATATTTTACTATATGGCGTATATCTCCTCCAGGATGTGAACATCATGTATCACTGATGGTTATAATTTTTCACACGTGTTAGGTTCCATCGGAATTCGTTCATACTATACTTCAGCATTGTACCAGTACGTCACAGTGTAACACAGAGTTCAGCTATGTATCATAAAGGTCAGCCCTTTTGCCTTGTGTTGGATCTCTGCTGCTAAGCAATATTTTAATCAAACATTTGTATGACAATGATCTTAAATTTGTATAAGGGTAAATTTTGTATACCAACAGGAACCTTGTTTAACATGTACAAAGAGAACACTTGACTAAATTCTCGAATTTATTCAATCTACTAACTTGTAAATACTTTTTGATTCTAATAATTATATTTAATTCTATCATAATCTTAATATTTCTAACTTTTTTTTGACATATGTTAAACTTAAATATATGAAACGAGAGACCATATCCGTGTATATTTCTGCGGTTTGATAAATTTCAATAACCCATTTCTTTGAACTCAAGTCGATTAACCCTATCAATCACCCCCTCAGCGCCATTTTATGCGATCGATTTGTGTCAGAGAGGTTAAATACCTATCGTAGAATTCACATCTGTCTAAAAGACTCTCTTATAAAAGAGGAAAATTTATCTCTTATTATTTTAATCTTAATGCTGTGAGTTACATCAGTGCAATTGCTTCTGGTAAAATTTCAACATATAAGATTTTTAGTACAAACTAAAACACAGGTTTTGTATTTTGACAGTAAAATACGACATGTGCAATCTAGAAGTAGCCGTCCTCGGGGATGATACGACCAGCGCTTCAGAACAGTCATAGAAGAAGTTAATAATACATTTTAATAAGCGTCTTATTCTCGTCTCCCATCTTCGTAAAACTTACCAATATTAATGCAATAAACTGTGATTTTTTTTTTGGTGACTAGACAGTTAAATATTGTGCTAGTTAGTTTTACTAAATCGGTCAAGGTTCCTAGGGACATAAATGAGATCCTAGAGAGAATTACGATTTACGATCACTGTCCAGAATCTGCTACTTTATTTGCGCAGACAGACCGTTAGTACACAATGTTAAATCCTGAAATCTCTTGACTATATTTCACAATTCGACTTATTCAATTGAACAGTTTTTGTTTCAATCAGATTGATAATTTAATTTTTTTTTTTAATTTTTCAAAGTATCCCAATGTTTGTAAATCTCAAATGGTCATAGTAAAAAATAAATAAATGTATTAATTTAACTCACGGTCCATACTTCGACTACAAATATGAATTTGCAATCACATTTTTCGTCTTACGATATAACTACAAAATATCGATTTTCCAGCAGATTTTTCTTTTGTTTTCTAAAACGATTATTGCATAATGACTTGTCATTCCGACAAAAGAAACCACCATTTTTTCTTTGACATTTCAAATGAAATCAAATCAAAAATATCTTTATTTCATAGGTAATGGAAATCACACTTGAATTGGGTCAAAAACAACTGTTTTCGACATTAAAATTTTCACCCATTCCAAATGCTGATTCAACATGAGAAGAATGGGCAAGAAACTCAAGGTTTGGTTTTTTTTAGTCATCGATACAAAATATTGAATAATTAATAATTAATATTAGTATAATACTGAAAGCAACCTGATAGCTGAGCAGTTCAATCACATGGATTTTTTCATTAAAATATTCAGACACGGTATAATAGCCCTTGCCTATTTTATTAACTTTCTTTTAACGAAACGTTTATATTCATAAAAATGACAAAATTTGAATTTGAACCGGAATCTTATTTTAAAACGCACACAGTGCCCCTCAAATAATTAGCTAACTTAGACGGGTCTTATGAGCAGCAAGATCGTTTTTATGTCAAGTGTTAATGCTATGGATGTTGCTCGTTTTTTTGGAACGATTCTATATGTCTCTTGATATATACCAGGTTTTCGTATATGTATTGTAATACTAAAGTTAAAACATTAATTTCGATTTGAACCTCGTTTTACGTTAGAAAACAACTCAGTAAAAGGAACAGCATCTCTTGAGCAGACTGTCTTTCAGCTTCAATAATTCCTACTTTCGTCACCTGTAATCACATGTCGAATACAACACCTGACTCACCGCCGGAATATCTTTGTATCATTTCGCGACACAAATTTATACGACGGACTTTTTTGAGATTTGGTCAAATTATGATGTATCCGACGAGTACATTGTTTCCTGACAGCTAAACTTTCATAAACGATTTTATAGACTTGACTTATATTGATGCCTACTCTTGTACAAATCTGCTAGTAGTTTACCCTTTTATCAGTTTCTATAACGAGCCGCACAATCAAATCAACAATTGTCTTTTTGGCGCCAATTTGTAAAAAAATGACAGATACAAGCAATATACATGCGGCTGACTAAGAATTACATTTTTTTAATTTAAATATTTTTCTTATTATTCTACAGTTTCTAAGTGGCCATTTCTAAAAATTTTGAGTAGCACCTACATATTTCTTGCTGGTTCTTCTTGAGGAAAACTAGGTTCCAAACGACTGGTAAAGTGGTGAAGAGAAATGACCCTGGAAATACGTCACATTTTTTGCAAAAAAATAATGTGACGTATTTCCAGTGTCATTTTATATCCTATAAAAAAAGACATTTTTAATTTGAATTTGAAATTTGTATAGTATAAACCGGCGATTATAGTATTATTCAATGTAATTCTCGAAATGGCGCGTCAAACCCAGAAGTTACCCTTTACTAATACAGTGAGAGAAAAAGAACCTAATTAAGAACAAAATGTATAATAAAAAAAGTAATGAAATATTAATGATCAATTAATAATATCATATTTATACAGAAAATTGATCACCATTGTTACAAAGAGACGACGTTGGAACCGATAATGACGAGAAAGCAATCCTGTAATACAGTTTCATGTCCCCTTACTTGATACGAATCTTGCTACATTAATTAAAATATTTGTCATATTCGATTGGATAATTTTTCACATCAACTTATTTTCATCTTTTTCGTTCACTTTTACGGGTTTTTTAAATTGTTGTTTTTTTTTATATTCATGTATCGTGTTAGGTCGAGCGGATTCCATTACTAGAGAGTGTACCCTCTCCAGATCTTTATATTTCAGAGTGATTAGTTTGGACCTTGGACTCTCCACTTGGTGCTGGTTGAGGACTACGGAAGGTCGATGTCATCAGCGCGATGATAACTTTCGAGACCTACGAGGCTACGGAACCTCGAGGCACGAAGCGATTTATCGAACTTGACTTCACTCGGAGACTCATTAGCCAATGCATCCGTAACCAACATTCGATATTGGTGATTTCTCATTTGAAAAAAAAACGCATTGAACATACGGCCTCAGCGTTAAATATTCACACTATTGACAACAAATAACCAGGAAATTTGTTACAAACATAAAGCCCGAAAAAAGACGATAGATACTCTTTTATTTCCCCGTCCATCTGTTTGTATGTATTTCTTCTTATCATTCGACCTTGGTTAAACCGATTTTTATGAAATTTTGTGTACTAATAAAACTGAACGTCGTCTAAAACAAGATTACTGTTTGTTTGTCTGTTTGTTTGAGTACATTTTTTGTAGCTATAAAATTTAACAATTATTACTTTTATTTCGTTTAACCTACATTAAAGCTACAGGTTTATTCGCTCGCTTCGCTTGCAGAGAAAGTGGAGAAGAGATGGAAGATATACGAGAAGGAAGATAAGGATTTAAGAGAAGATAAAGGAGAAAGAGACATGGGCTGAGAGGCTGACGGAGCGTCGAAGCGGAAGCGAGAACGAATGAGAGAGAGAGTCTAATGGATATTGCTTGGTATTGTGAGTAAGAACGAAATCGGAGTTAATGATAGATCAGAATCTAATTTACAATCTAAATTTTAATTCAGACCGAAATGTCCATCAAGAATCTTTCTCAGCCACGCGGACGGGCCGCGAGCAAAGCGTAATAATATACTATAATAAATTTTCTACAAAATAAACCATCAATTTAGCAGCAATTATAATTGTAAATATAATCTTCCACTTGAGGAGTACATAAAATGTCTAATTATAAATTGTAAGGTTAATATTTCGTGAAAAAGAAAGGGGCTCACTAACAAAACGCCGGTTCGCTTTAAAAGCTCTTTCGACCCTTTCCGCGAAACTCTCGCCCTGAATTCAACGTGATATTAAAGCAAGATAAAGATTGAGATATATTTTTTATTATTTTGAAAATGATTTTCTTGAAAATAAAATACGCTCCGATTAATTGTTACTATATTTATAAAAGTTAATCTGAAATATCGTCGCCTCGGCAGGCCATCTCTACAAATTCCTGCCATAACATTAACATATTTATTTACACACATATATCTTTGGGTTCCTTCATTTATAAATATTATCCAGGAGGTTTTTAGTATTCCGAGCTTAAAAACTTGAAAGACCGTTGACCCTGCGGGCAAATCCTGAAACTCTTTTTTACTTTCAAATTCAAAGTGTTCAAAAATACAGAAGCAGTAAATTATTGAGTTCATCACATTCAAAAGATTTTAAGCTTTTAACTTAATAAAATACTAACACTAACATAATTTTTGAGCTCTTCAAGTTCAATTTATATATATACATACACACATATATTTAACAAACTCTTTTTTTTAATTTCTAATTAAGATATCTTTTGAACGCGTTATTCGATTTTTATCTGTTTTAACGCATTCCACACAGTTATTTAAGTAAAAAAGATTGACAGAATACCTAGCATTAATCCATTAAGAATTTACCATGTATTTTGAAAAAACCCTTTTTTTTCAAATTTTTAGTTAACGATATCTTTCGAATAAACCCACCCATTTTTACACAATTTGCTATATCCGACATTGTTTTTTAACCAAAAGAGCTAGTTATATTTTGGAATTTATTAACAGAGCAGTTTATTAAAATATTCTAAAATCAAAACTCTTTTTGAAAATTTTTTTAACACACATTTTAAAAACAGTCATCACTCGGATAATACCCAAAATAGATTCCTAGGGCCCTGAAACGTCAATTACTTATCAAAACTCTATTTTCGAAAATCGGATTAAAAGAATATACTATCAATTCATGAAAACTTTTAATTTTGCAAAGGAAAATTGAAAACGGTATTTTTTAATATTTCAACTACATGCAATAACTTACGAACGTGTCATCGGATTTAACCCGCCAGTGCGAGTACCACACACCACTCCCTCAAGAATTTCATATGTTGATTTGAAAAAACCGTTTTCTTTAATTTTTCGTTAACGATATATCTCGGACGAATCAATCGATACTGATGTGAACGATATTGCTTTTAAGCAAAACAGCTAGTCAAATGTTGGAATTTATAAAAACCGTAGTTTAAAAATATTCCAAAAAAATAAACCGTTGTTTAAAATTTTTTTCTAACAATATCTCTTAAACACATCGACCTATTTTATTGTATTCAGCTATGATTGTCATTGCTTTTTAAGGAAACAGTTGGTTACCTTTTGGTATCCATCGGTAGAGTAGTCTAAAATTTATTTCAAAGAAATTTTTTTTTGAAACCTTTATTTTAAGATTCCTCAAAATCTAATAGATGAAAATAATTGAACGTATCGGGAACTTTAAGACAAGTGGACCCTTTTGAATGTCTCAAACTGCGTTTCGATCGGTTAATCCGTACAAAGATATTAAAAATTTACATACAGACACACACGTATGGGCGCGAGCACGCACACACACGCACGCTCATACATACAAACAGACATCACTCAGAAAAATAGATTCTTAGAACCCTAAAACATCAAGATCTGACGAAAGCTCGATTTTTAGAAAATCGTATCGCAATAAACAGAAGACAGTAGCTCCACAATTTTTAAAATCTTATCGTTTTTCGTAGCGGTAAGTAAAAATCCGTACTATTTAATCTTTAAACATAATTAAACCTTTTCAAATGCTAAGCCCATCGACGATCTCGCAGACACACGTCACACAATTGCTAGTGAGGTCAGATAAGAAGATGCAAATTAGTCAATTTTAGGATATTCTTTGTAAATCTTTTCAATTTTTTGAACCAAGTTTTTTTTTCTTTCTACGCCTATTTAATAACAAACGAAAAATTATATGAGCTCCATTACTAAAATTCCATGCTTGCATTAATCTATTGGTTTTGTAATATCAAAAGAGTATGACTTAACGTAAGTAATATTTTTTTACTTTGATTATATTTCTTTTGTTGCACAGTTGAGGGGCAAACGAGCAGGCAAACCGTCGGAGAGTACATGATCACCGTCGGCCACGAATTCTCGTAAACCCAAAGTAGTAACTAGTGCGTTGCCGGCCTCTTGGGAAGGAATAGGATATCTAACGGAGGAGGTCGGGTTGACGGAAAGGGTAGAAAGGGTTGTGCCACCGGAGCTCTCACTCACTGGACGAATCGCACCAGCGCTAGCTATTACTTCACGTCCGTATTCTGTGGATTTTGTGGAGATCGTGGATTTAGTTTTACATTGATATTACCCACCTATAAATTGTAATCTTTTAGATATAAGCAATATCACAAAATAAAGGGTTGTCACTTTTTATTTAATCAGTTCATCATTTATTTTTTACCAAGGAAAGAAAACGTAATGTTTAAGTTACTACGAAGATTCTAAGTGACGCATAACGTTGTTTATTTCATCGTGACACAAATAATTTTCAGTTATTTTTCGTTCATTTTTATCCATCTGATAGGAACTCATTGGAACATTTACTCCTTTATCATTATCGCTTTAATTAGTGATGTAATTATAATACAATTATCATAAATAAAATGTTTGAAATATGTTTTTGGAATTATTTTCCGCGTTAAACAATAAAAAAGTTTATATATATTAAAACATCACAAAGCGTTAATTAAAATAAACGTTACGGACATACACCTTCTCGTGAATAATATTTTTGATGAACGTAATAAGTTCGAAAAACAAGTCAAATACGAATCCTGGTATTGTGTCTACGACCCAGTCCGTAACATTTATTTCAATATATACAGCCTACATGATCTCTAATTGTACTAGCACTTTATTTTTGAAGTTTTTCAAAGCGAGAACCCTAAAAGGAAACATCATCACGACTATTCGGTCGGGGGGCGCGCATAGAAAGCGCCGGCGCGGGTTAACTCGTTTCATTAGGAACGGAACTAGCCGTAAAATAGGTGGCCCGCACCCGTTCACGCCCAAATTCGCGTGTTCTCTTTCTAATCCATTAGCGGCCTCCGCACATCCCGTCTAGAGCCGGTGTTTGCTCAAGAGTCGATGACAGTAACGGTGCAGCTAATGTTTGATTCATTGCTGTTATTAAATCTTAGATTTTATTTTTAAGTGTTTGCAGAAAATTAATCTCAAAAACGAAATAAATGTCGTTCATCCCGGTATCCGTCTGTCTGTCTGTTGCTAAGATTTTTCTTGGCGGATATTTAAGATCATTGGAGTATGCTACGACCACGATAAGGAGTTACTGTAACACATATATGAAGTTCAAAAATCGACTCGTTACTGTATAACGTTGATTTAGAGAAACTAAAGTTGAAAGCGAAAACTATGGATATTATTTTAGAATGTTATAAGAAGAACATTAAATTTTATGGGCAACTTATAAGGAAAATATATTATTGTATGAGAAATTTATATAGTAGGTAAAAAACAACACAAGGAATTTATAAAGGACCTGAAATAATTCAAGAACTATTCATTGGGAAGTTATATTTTAAGTTGCGCTTATTATACTTAACATTTACTTACAAAAAAACTTAAAAATTTATCTATGGCTGCGCTTGTATCCAAAGTCTTTGTCAGATAAATTGGGAAGAATTATTCAATTCAATTAATAAAACGTAAATTGAAAGAAAGTCATTAAAATCGATCTATATTAGACAACTTTTCTACAATAAAATTATAATTATTATCATAAATAGCCACCGCATGGACACATTTCGTTACGAATCGATATTATCCAAATACTATTTTTTTATTATTTACCAACAGGTACGATTATTCCAATAGTAAAGACCATACCAAAATATCTGTAATATTTATGTATACAGTAAATCGTAGTACGGAACACTAACCGCGCGACTTCGATTAGCCCTTGTCGGCTTTTCGACCCCTGAGATCTCCGTATAGGCGCAGGTCGCGCTGCGAGCCAGCAACCACCCTCGGCACACACGTGGTTACAATCCGAGGACAATTGCGATACGGGACCGGCGGCTTAATGTGCTGGCCGGTACACGAAGTGAGTGGTTCGACATAGCGCGAGGACTCAATGAAGCCTTCCGAATCGAAAACACACCTCCCCTCGATATCGATTAATGAAAAGTCTCTAAGGGCCTGCCACCGTAATGCAAAACTAAAACTACGAAAAAATATAGATAAGGGCTTCTATCTTAATTTTTCTAATAAGGAACTAACTCATTTTTTTTTAATCGGTCAAAGGAAACATCCGTTTTTGGCGGAATATCATTCGATTAAAATAAATGCAACTTCACGCATTGTGGTTTTTAGGGTCCCGAACATGTAAAAAAAAAATAACTCTTATAGAATCACTTCGTTATCCGTCTGCCTGTCGAGACCCTTTGTCTCAGGAACGCATGTAAGTATTGACGCATGAAATTAACAGTGTCTTGAAACTGTAAAAAATAAAACTACTAAATCAGCGTAATAAAATAAAATTAAAAAATAAAAATTATAAGATGTAAATATATTTCGACACTCCCAACAAAATCCAAACCTATAAGATACTTCCCTTTGACCTAGGAATATGAAATTCGGCAGGAAGAAACATTTCATAGCACAAGTAAAGGGAAAATTCTCAAAATTGATAATTTGTAGTTATATAGTAAGAGAAAATATTTTTTAATTTTACAAATTCACATTTGCCTTCGGAATATGTAGCGTAATGTAGACCAATCTGCTGAAGAACATTTCTCAACTTCCCGCAATGGAAAGTCAAGATTTTCAAATATCCGGTTATCTTTAAGAAAATGCGTGTTTTTTTAAATAGAAAAAAGTAAAAGTTACGGAATTCCTGGGACTGATATCGTGCCACTATCGGTATCGAAAACAAACAAAAATCATCGAGACTCCTGATGGAGGAATTTATCTGCATTTCTATATACGTAATTAAGTTTATACGGAACGCTCGTGGTACGAGTCCTAATCGCACTTGGCCAGTTTTTAAACGATGTGTCAATTGTTAAAGCTATTATAGTACTGCACCTTGAAAATAAATCCTCTTTTTAAATCATCTTCTTTCTCACGAAATAAATTTCAGCAACACTCTAAATATTCCTATTCTATGGAACAGCTTCTACCATTTCAGGATTTCCGAGATCAGTCAGTCTCCATTCCTAAATCTATTGTCGGGATTTTTTTTTATTAAGACGCAAATAAGTTATTTTCGCCGGCGTATTTGCAGGGCCTTCATCGGTTACGCAAATTCGTACAGCCCTTATCTATTTGCGGACAAAGGAAAAATATCTCGATTTTTTAAGGAAACGTCATCTGTTAAACGGGATCGAAACCTTTGATCTTTTTTTTCTTGGATTCTCATCAGTAGTTCGCGTTCTCACAATTTACAAAGATAGCTCTGTACTGATGTATATGGGAAGAATATGGAGAAATATACATATTGAACGATTAATTCAAAAAAAAAAATAGGGCATAAATATACGAAAAGCTGTTGTCAAACTTTTTTATTAAAATAAAAAAAAAACCGGCCAAGTGCGAGTCGGAACTCGAAACGAAACGAACGAAAGGTTCCGTACCGCCGTACAATATCCAACTATACACGTTTTAAAAATTAATTATTGCTGTAGCAATATGTGATTATTCCTAAAGATCTATAAGGTTGTAGAAGCAAGAACAAATTGGCGCAATTCCGATTCGCACTTGGCCGGTTTTTTATCATTTGTTGTTTTACTTGAAAATATTTATTATAGCAATACTAGTTAGAGTTTGGTAAATAATTCCCATTATTGGCATTATTAACATAGCTCAATAAACACAATTCTTATACACCGTTAATTTTCAGCTTTATATAATTCCATTTCATTTGTTGTTATGATGATTATTGCTTGTAATAATCCACAGTTTGTAAAAGTTTCAAGTATCTACACATCGGTTCAAAAGTTACAGCTTTGTGACAGACGGACGGGCGGTCATACAGTAGAGCCTTAATAATTGGATTCCGTTAGCAGCCTTTGGATATCTTAAAAATATTAAAAAACATACCTTTTATGATTTATAATCTATACAAACATGTAATAAAATCGTAAACGAACCGTGTCTGTACATCCATTATTTTTTTGAAAAAACAATTTATACCTATACGTTGTATTTATGTTACGGAAGTTTAAAAATTTTTTTTTAGCATTTTTATATGTTTGTCTGTTCGTCTGTGCATTTTGCGCACAATAATCTCAGAAAGGGCTAAATCGATTTGAATGCTCTTTTCACTGTTGTACTGTGACAAACTCTCCTTAACATTTAGTGTACGTTTAAATGCAACCGTTTCACAAACTAAACAGTCGTGTTAATCTTTTCTAAGTGCTATTACATCGATAAAAATTGGTACAATCATATGAGAATTATTATTTTTATGTGCTATTACCACTAATGTATTGACAGATATATCTGTCATATTTTCTGATAAGTTTACATAAATTTATTTTTAACGACACTAACTGGAAAGAATTAAAAGAATTACACTGTCACCATCTTGAAATGTTATCTTCTATAACATGCAATATATAACGAACCAATAGAGTCAGCAAAAATAATCAGTAGATATAAATCGAAAAGTTTACATCGATTAATAATTATTATGAAACTGAACGTCTCTTTGCATGTCTATCCGTTTTTTCTTTTCTCGCGATAAGATAACGACTTATCCGATTTTCATGGTCTTGTTTTATTTCACAACTATATTACCCAGCTAAGTTATAGGATATATTTTGTTGCACAAAGTAATGTACTAAATAAACAGTGACAATGATGGTGAACGAAGTTGGAAAAACCGGCTAAGAGCGTGCCGGACCATGCTCATTGTGGGGTTCCGAAGCCATTACTACAAAGAAATCCCCAATAGATGAAAAAACTACTTTGAACGCTTATTTGCATGTTTCCCGTACATAACGGGTATAAGCACTTTCGCCGCCAATAACTAGAGAAAAACAAGTGGGTATGTCGATTATATGACTCCTAAACTAGTGTAAACTACGTCAATAACTCAAAAATAGTATATCCGATGATTTTCAAAATAATTTTCGTTGAAAGTATTTATTAAGCATTATCTTTATATTTTTTTCGCATTTTTCGAAACTTACGGTTTAAAAAACAGAAGGGGGGGGAACAATTTTTTGCTATTTTCGTAGCGATTATTTCCGAAAATATTCAAATAATCAAAAAATTGCTTCCAAACCTAAATAATTTTAAAATGACTTTCAAAATATGTGCCACACGTGGATGCTTTGCAGAAAAAAATTTTTTTTCAGCTTCTGTTACATAACTGTATGGCGTGCCTCCCCTAGAAATATTTATTTTGTTTTTTAACTACAAAACTAAGTAGCGGTTTATTCAACCCCCAATTTCATAAATACACATCTTGCAGTTTTTGAATTAATTGGCTGTGACATACGGACGAACGGACGGACAGACGGATATTACGAAATTATAAAGGTTCCGTTGCTGCCAATTTGGCTCGGAACCCTAAAAAGACGCCTTCGGGACGCCTATATGGCTCACGACAATTAAACCATGAGAGTAAACCATAATATATCAAATTAATGTAATATATAATTATAAATATTTAAAATTCCTACAAAAAAGTTAGCAATAGCATATGTATGTCTTCTAAGGATAATCCACAACAAGCATTTTTGTCTTTGAAATAGCAACCGGCTGTCGGCGACGGTGAACTGACTTCGCCCATTAAAAAAAAGTGGAATATTGTATACAAGGAGTACTCGATGTAAAGGAAATATATTTTTTCAAGTTAGAAAACGGACTGTACACGGAATTCTCAAAATATCTGAAATTACGGTTAAATTAAAAATATTTGTCTTATCATTATTTATTTCATAATTTACGCACCCAAGTTAAATTCTACTTAATTTATGAAAAAAAAAAAACTAAACAACGTCCCGCTTCCACGCTAGCGAAGCCGCGGGTCAAAGTTAGTCAAAAAATATGGAAATTCATGTCTTATATTTTGAAACTCGCGAGTAAATTAATACCTACACGCAAATAAATTTCCCGTTGTCTCACAAGTACAAGTAAAGAAAACCATCTGGAAGTCGTTAATTTGTAGTTCTCTCATATGAAAAGAAAGATTATGTGATTACAAACTAACACTTGAAATTCAAGTGTGGACCGTGAGGTAGACCGAATGTATTGGAGAAGTTTCTTTGAACTTCACGCTATGAGAGCTTAAGTCTTTCAAAAATTCAGACGTTTTCAAAGAAAATCGAAAAATTTTTGAGAAAAAAAAAGTAAAAGTTCCGGAATTTCTGGGCTCATTATCTCTCGATCGATATACAAACAGATCCACGATGGACGAAAATTTATATGCATAATTACGCTTGTATGGAAACCTCGAGGTGCGAGTCCCCTTGTTCACTTGCACGGCTTTTTTAAGGTCAATATCGTTTCCTATACAACCAGTAATCTGCTTAAATGGAATCTTATCTTAATTTTGGTTATTTCTTAATTTTTTTTTACATATAATTATACTCTTGACATTAAAAAATATAATTAATGTAAGTAGTTGATCTCAACAGAAACGTAGCTATCGTCCATAATTTTTTTATAAAAAAAACGTACCAAAAATCTGAAATACCTACGTAAAAG
Source organism: Eumeta japonica (assembly GCA_005406025.1). NCBI lineage: Eukaryota > Metazoa > Arthropoda > Insecta > Lepidoptera > Psychidae > Eumeta > Eumeta japonica. Next base: position 28,144 of record BGZK01002713.1, read on the forward strand.
CACATAATAGAACAGTATACGTAAAGGATAATGCGAAATATTGTAATTTAAAAAAAATATTAAACAAAAACCTTACCGCTCACACTGCGACACCTGAAAGCTCTGCGTCAAAATCCTTTTGTTAATTATATCAAATCGTTGAAACCGAAAATTATCTGAACTCTAACAACAATATAGTACATCACATTTTATACACGAATATACATTTTAACACCACAACTTATAAAAAAAAATAAGTTTATAGCCACGAAATAATTAGTAAATACACTTTTTTATAAACACTAGTCTTTGTTCAAAATAACACCGTCACTTTGATAATAATTTTCAACGTGTAATATTTTTTTTTTGTACAGCAACGTTATTTTTCAGCGATTTTACGTATATTTTCAGATGCGGAGCACAAAACGCGTACGACCAGTACGGAGGCTGGGACGCGAATGCGGCGTGCGCATGTTTGTCCCTTAACCCTTAAAAGGGCTTATGTCGCATTGCGATAGCTTAACCCGTAAAGGCGGCTCTCTATCGACAGCTTTCGAAGCTTTTTCACATTATTCACCCTATCAGTAGGCTTAGCTAGATTATAAGTGCAAATATTAAGTTTGTAATCATATTTAAACTTTATGCTTTACTTGGGTTTTGTCAATTTTGAATTACTTATCTTGATGTCGTTATATTATTATAATCTGATGATTAGAATTTAGAAATTAAAACTTTGCTTATATTTTTAGTTTCTTTGAATATACTTATTAAAAAAACCGTCAAGATTTAGAAAAACTGTAAAAATACGAATGTTTTTAAATAAAAATTCTGGCAATTGATTGGTTACACAATGGATTGAAAAAAACCGGAATTAGAAAATAGGACAAAAGTAAGTAAATACGATTTTTAGTCCATATAAACATTGTATTGAAATATTTTGTAATTAGAATATTTTCAAACCCTATAACTCTTATTGTTTTTAAAACACCCATGAATTATTAACCATTTTGTTCAAATGTGATTTATTATACTGCAAAAAAATTCAAACCGATAACAAAAGTCGCTGGATCAAAAACCTAAGACCTAGTGGCAGAAATTCAATTTGGTTCAGTGATTTGGACCGTGGTTTCCTGTTGGGTACTGAACCCTGAAAAGTTTCACAGTTATTGCGTGTAAGCCCATAATGAAATACGTTCTTACCTCAAACGATTTTTATCTACAATTAGCGCTTATATAGAAGCTACACTAACGACACCGCATGATGGCAATTTAACAACTTTCAATAATGGTGTTACATTTTTGGACGAGTTTTGAAAAAAATTAAAATCATACGTAGTAAGTCTTGGGAACCTTTGGAACTTTGTACATAAAAAAACACCAGAAAAATGCGAATTGAATGAACTCGCACACGGAGACTACAAAAATACAAAATCACATATATATACGGATATTTAATTTTTCTTACAAATAATATTTAAAAAACAGAAAAACAATAGAAATTCCTGAATTCTAGGAAACTACACCTTGTCAGTGTCCATAATGAATAGAAGCAAAAATCAATATATCAGTCTTGTTGTCTCAGTCTCGAGGATTTTTGCCTGTATTCAATATCGACAGGTACCGGTTCCAAGAATTCAGAGTTTTCTGTAAATCTTATATTTTCGTAGAAGAAAGTTAAAAATATACTCACGTACATCGATCTATATCCGGGTTCATATACCAGCTGCAGATCTTATATTGCTATTACAAAAAACTATATTTTTTACCTCACGTAACTACAAATTAACAACTTTTAGATTGTTTCCTTTGTCTGAGACCTTGCTTCTTGCCAGATTTCGTGATTCCAGGTTGACAGGAAGTACCCTGTAGGTTTCGATTTATTTTCGATAATCAAAATATGCCGCGAAAATGGCTGTATTTTTTGATTCCGTTAACTTTGAAACTTCCTACTAATCCACATTCAAGAAACTACAGAACTTAGTATTCGATATTAATTACTTAATGCCTTTACGCATTTTTGATAAAAAATATTTTGACAGACAAACGGACTACAACGAACGACCTTTAAAGATCGGAACTCTGTAAGTTCATAGGTTGAAAGCAATAGTACATTTTTCTCAGATTAGAACATTTGATTTCGCTTCGGCTCAATTTCTTCTAAATCATTATTGAAAGGATTGTGAATGAAACTGAAAAAAAGATCAGGGATGTACAAGCGGGATTTCAAAAAGGTATGGGGTATACGTGTCAAGTTTTTTTCTCTGGGATACATTTCGGAAAAATTTTTGACCAAAGGCAAATAGGTCTTCTTTATTTTCATAGATCTGGAAAAACTTAGGACGGTGTAAAAAGCAATGATCTGTGGAGAAATCTATCCATGCGTGACCTGAGTAACGAATTAATAAGGGCACTTCGATCCCTATACAGAAGCTCTGGTATCTACGTCAGAATAAATGGTAAATTCACTGACCGGTTTGACATCCGCAGAGGTGTCAGACAGGGATGTGTAGCTAACGCGACTATTTAGTCTCACTCATGGATAGCTGTCTGTATAATTTGAAACAGAATGAGTGTGGACTAAGGATGGATGAGTAATCCTTGTAATCCTAAGTAATTCTTGCTTCGTTGGCGTGCGGGCTGCAGGAGATGGTAAATAAAATGGATGATTCTGTTAAGAAAAGAAGTAAGGCAGTAAACGTGAGCAAGACTAAGGTTTGAAAGAAATGAAAGAACGATTGAGCGCGATATACACATATATTGAAGAAGAGAGAATTGAGCAAATGAAATTGTTTGTATACTTAGATAGTCTGCTTACAAAAGACGGTAAACATCATACACACATTAAATGCGGCTAATAAAGTGAATGGGATCTTTCTTGTGATTATGTAAAAGTGTCCTACGACAAGCCGTGGATAGCCAAATCCATAATGGAGTCTCGATCCCTACACTTATGTACGATAGTGAAAGTTGGGTATGGCAGAAGAAAAATGAAAATATGCAGTTTAGATGCAATCTCTACGATATATGTGGAGTGCCTTTAAAAGACAGATTTAGTAATAGTAGTATCAGAGAGCAGTGTAGTTCGAAAGAGGATATGGTGACTAGAGTAGTAAAAAGTATGGAGCGGTGGTTTGGCCATCTGTAAAGGATGAACGAAAGTAAACTGACAAAACAAATGTATAGAGCGAATGTGTGTGATTGAAAGGTCGTTAAGGATCACCCTTGAAAATCCTATGCAGATCAAATCAGTGGTATATTAAGAAATGCGCAAATTTTTAGCACCCGAAATCAACAAACTTGCATGAAAAGGTTGATGGATGTCAGTGAGGCAAAAGAAATATGCAAAGATCGTGCCATGTAGAAATTTATGCGAGCCTAATTCATTGATCTGATTATGGTGAAACTTTAGTGAAATATTGTACGCATGCCGGAGAAAGTTCCTAAACAAGAACTAGCGTTTGCCCCTGTATTTGTATTCCTACCCCAAATGCACTATTCTTTAGAAAATTAGACTGCTAATATTTACTTCGTCCATACATAGGCTTCATCCATAAGTTTATATTCTTTAGAAGATTTCGATTATTCTTTAACTCACAGAAAACTAATCTATCCCCGAATAATATTTTATTTTAATAGTAGTATTTGCCCCAGTTCGTCCAAATCGGATCTGGGACTGGTAGCTGAATCGGATTTCAATACTTAGGCTGGGAGTAAAATTGAGAAAGGGACCAAAATCAGAATCAAAAGCCGGACCGGATCGAAATTGAAAATTGGACTGGGGTCTAAATGAAGTGTAGAGGCAAGACCGAAACTTAACGTATGACTGGAATGTTTCGCGTATTATACCTACGAGTATTAGTATTTGTCTCCGACTTCAAACATGTACTTGTATTATTGAACCGAACTACTGCACCGATTAAAAAATAATTAACTCATAGAAAAATACACTATCCTCGAGTAATATTGCTTACATTTTATTCTGATACTAACCTCCGGCTTCGTTTAAACTGGAATTGTAATCGGTAGCGAAATCGAGAATGGGACTAAGGTCGAAAACGAGTATGGAGACGAGATCAGAATCAAAAGTGTGATTGATATCGAAATTGAAAATTAAATTGACATCAATCGATGTGAAAAAAAAAACACTTTGCATCCGTGTCGGCGCAACTGCGAGCATTAACTATACGAACAAGTCATCTACAAGAAAGTGCAGAACAACGTCTGCCGGGCCAGCTAGTTAAAGTATAAAAAAAAATAGTTTTTTGTATTGAAAGTGTTTTAGACCTGGAAATATACGTAAAAATCTCCTACTCTATTGGTACCTTACATTCAAATATAAATATATTTGTGCCTATATTATTTATATCAAAATTTATAAAGGATGTCATGAAACCTTTTCGTTTCAAACTTAGTGAAATTGAAAATTTTACTTCGATAATATATTCATTATTGGTAATATATTAATCGGACTTCAGAAGTCCGAAGTCCGATTCCCACTCCCAACTAGCAACCGAAACTGATAGGTCACTATAACCCGATCACTTTAAGATCACGTGAAAGATAGGCGAAAAGGCTTTAAATTTTTTATAATATTTCAAGGGGCAAACGAGCATGCGAACACCAGAGAGCAGGTGGTCATTGCTGCTCATGGACACTTGTAACCTCAGAAGAGCCACTATTGCCTAATGTTCTTTTAGGATAGAACCGGATATCTCATTGAGGGAGGAATGGGTCATCAGAACTTATAGAAATATCTGATGAATGAGGTAATGAGCTATCAGAACTTGTGTGAAGAAATAGAACATCTGATGAAGAGGAGTGAGCCACCGGAACTCTCAATCTCTTAGCAAAATCCAACGGAGAATCTACTACTTCGCATCTGTATTCCCTGAGAGTATGTTATTTCACCAGTCGCTTATTTCCGTTTTCTTACCTTTTTTTAATTTTATTTCACTTTCACAGTTACAAAGTAATATTTTTGGATCTGTCGTTCTGTAAATCTACGAACAGCAGCATTTCTTTGAGATCACACAGCCATAAACATAGATTTGAAACATATAACTCTTATTTCTAAACATTAGAAACATTATATTGACCAAAACAATTTTATAATCACCTCGTATGTCTTCACACTTGCCTGCAATGCACAGTAAAGTGCATAAAATGCGGTTGCATTTGCGATTCGAGTGTCGCCGTTGGTTTCACCACCGACGCTTGAGTCTGTCCTTCCATTACGAGTTCTCATCTAAAGAATTTAATAATGATTCAAGAAGATCTCAAACTCATATATCTACCTAATCGGTAATAACGCCGACAGGTCTTCTGCACTGCCGTACACTCTACGATAATACCCCCTTCACAATACACGCCCCATCAAACTTCAGGCGGTGACATGGTTTACTGATACCTTCCGCATCAGTAAACCATGAAATGATTCTCAATATTATTTTATCTCTAAAACGACAAACAACGCACAACCGCGGCCGCTTAAGTATTGAAATTATTGCATGTAAAAAAAATTCAACTCACTTCGGGGCGTATTATAGAGATTATAAAGGCAGTGGCGCACCCAAACGGCCTAAGTTGTTGACGCACCGCATTTATAAATATGGGTTAGAACGCTTACGCCATTTCGTCTCGCAGAAATGCACACGGGGTGCTACTTTGTGTTTAGCAAATATGCATGGTTTCTTTGCAAGATCGAAATTGTTTTCATTTATACCAAATACGAGCCGCCTCGCATGGAATGGGTTTCCTGTTATATATCATCGTATTTTTTAATATTTTTTTTTAATCTGATCCAGATTTGTAATAATATAAGTAAAAAAAAGATTTATAGGATAAAAATATATAGACAAAATTGACGTGTGATAAAAACTGAAACTGATTCCTCCATATAAGTGCGTACTTATATACTTCACTTACTTATATATTTATGTACTTTCTTACATTATATACTTATTTACTCAGTTATTTAATTACTTATATACTAACACTTCATTTATTTGAAGGAATCGGTGTGCAATACACCAATCATTGAACTCAGTCAAATTAAACAACATATTTTATGCACATTTTGTCTACACGATTGTTTACTATTCCCCGTAGGAATTTTAAAAGTTGACGTTTTCATACACTTAGAGTACAGTTAAGCCTACGCTTAACTGTACTCTATGTGTAAGGCCCTACATTCTAATTATTAAATACGTAAGAGAGAAGTGCTCAATTTTCATCTATTGTCTGTAGTATGTTTTAATCTTTGCATTTTTAAATCATATGAAAATAGCAATAAGTCCGTTTATTTGATGTGTCACGTGATAATAAACTTTTATTCATTTTTATTCTTTGCTTCCTAAAATTAATCCCGTATACATGTTATATATTAGTAATCGGATATGTTTATTCTGAATATCTACCAAATTACTACTTTTTTGATTCCTTGATTGGTGCAGTCGCTAGTGACCCTACCTGCTGCGCCATATACGTGATTGGATTTCCGTACAAAACAAACATTTATTTAATTACAAATTAATATGTGTCTTGAATTTGTGTGTTTCTGTGTATTGTATGTATGTATTTACAAAAATAAAGTATATACTTATCGTTTCAAGTAGCTAATACCCCAAGTACAAGTCTCGTTGTTCAGAATGGAATCCTATCTCGAACATGATGATTGTCCGAATATATTTACTATTATTATTATTTTCGTCCAACGGGTTCAGAGGAAATAGATCGGGAACAGAAGGATAGATACATGAAAATCGGGGACGAGAGTGATGTGTTAAGTATTCCCTTGCCTTTCATCGTGTGTACACAACCCTTAAACCTGTCGAAATTCGCTATACATTAGCAATTCTTGAAAGTGCTGGACTGTAGTGATTGGAAAAAAACACACGTAGAGTTTTAGATCTAGTTCTTTTCTAGATCTAGGGAATGGACAATCGTAAAGGGACCCAGCTGTATCGACGTATTGTGAGTGCTGAGACAGGTACATTGCCCCGAATAAACACATCGCGAGAGCTAAATTGAATTAACCCGTTTTAATTCAAATACACTTCATTAGGTGAACACTCCTTCTTCCGTTCCATAGATAATATGATTATCCATTTAATACATGGAAAATGTAATTAAACCAACGAACGCCGGGTTTCGTAAATAATGAAGTGAGTGTACTTATTATCTTTATACTAGTAATTTTTTTTTTGGAACCAGAAAAGTTTCCTTTAACGAGTTTTAGGTTTTTCTAAACAACACAGTACAAACCTTGAAAATATGTCTTACAAACATTACTTAAGCATAACTTCTGTAACTACTTAGTGACCACATTCCAAAACACTGATAATGCTTCCTGTTATATCAATTGACGGAATATTGTCAAAAGTTTCAAGCATGTTACATGCCTTTCGAAATAATAATTTCCATTATTTTGAAAGGCATGTAATGACATATTATGAGTACTCCCTTACCAAATTTAAATAAATGTATATACAAATGTATACAATGGGTGGAAAAAGTATGAAGTATCAGATAAAAGCGCCTAAAAAACAAATGAAAAGGCAATTTTAGTGGAAAGGCAACTTGGAATCTGAATTTGATACGCATTAATTTCCACCGTCAGTATTGGTTCAATAATAGCAGACGAAGTCACTACATGTCATAGCGTGTTGAGTAATGTGTCATACGCACAAGGGCAGGCGGCAACTTGATGTGCTCTTCGAGGCACAAAGCAGTCCATTTCGTTTGGATTACGTTAAAAATCATTGAATGATTTTTATAAAGTAACTGGATTGTACGGTTGCGGCTGAATACCCAAATAGATTAAAACCCGCTACCTTCACCATCGAAAACAAACACTGCCCACTCGCCCACCAACGCGAAAAGCTCTTAGATATAATATAATATTCAATTTTAACAGTTGTCGATCAAATTGCAAAATTCAAGTAAATCAATTGCAGAAAATCGAAGCGAATTTCAAGCAACTTGCGCTGGTCACTACTTGAAGGTCTACAATACAAAAGCTCAATATCTACTATAATACAAACATATTTATCGCCGTTAAAGGCACCACATAAGAAAGACAACAACAGTGCCGGAACGAATAAAAAATTGTTTGAGAATTTCCATGAGAAAAATGAGCTTTCAGAGTGGTTGAGAAAAAGCTTTGATGGAATCGAGTCATACATGCAAACTATATAAACAACCCCATATATAAGCAGTAAGAGATTAGTGAATTATGAAAATCAAGTCGTGACAAAAGCAATTAATTAGTAGTATGGATATAAGTGAAGCCACCGAATATTTTAGGATCTGAGGCGCTAAAGGAGGACTGTACTGTGTTAGCCAGTTGATGCACCAGTTTTTTTTTTAATAAATTCCAGAAAAGTGACAAGACGCCGACTCAGAACGGGTACTCACAAAAGTTCACGGCAGGTTAGCGAAAATTGCAACGCCATAAATCTCGTCAGCGCCGTTGACAGATCCTGCGCGAAAATGAAACGGTGTTACGGAAATCGAGATTAAGATTTGAAATGTACTGACAGGACTTCTAAACGTAATTAAATACATGAACCGAGGTTTTTGCATGAGAAACTTCTGATAAAATTCTTTTTGAAGTTTCCATGCTTCAAAAAAACTATTGATAAAATAAGCTTTACAAAGCATTATATCCATAAACTAGGTTTTCCTCGCGGCTTCGGTCACTCTATCGATTCAGACACAGACGTTGCTACATACTATGCTGTATGTATTACCATCTTGATGGCACTTTTTCGGAATATTAGATTTTCTTCCGGGACACCACAGGTTGCTTTCCCTTTTTTTTGTATTTTTCTGTATGAAAGTTGCCCTATGTTCTTTTCTATACACCTGACGACGTGTGCCCAACATTTAATAATGATCGGTTAAGTAGGTATGACATGAAAGCGTTATACATACAAACATACTCACTTTCACATTTATAACATTAGTTAGGATTATGTCCTAAATAAATAACTGATAAGGACATTATATTCTTTATATAGAAGCTAGAATAAACGAAGCGTACACTGACTAGTTTGAAATCCGCAGAGGTGTCACATTAATCATAATAGAATTCTAGTTTTCAAAATTATACACTTTAAAAAAAGTGGAGTCTGTTAGAAAAAATATGACAATATGCAGTGGAGATAGAATACCTGCGTAGTATGTGTCGATAATAGTAATTGTAACTGTAATTGAAAATTGGTGTAATAATTAAAATAAAAGGATATGTTGACCGGGAACGACTATGTGAAAATGATGAATTAATTGACAAATGAAATATATAGATAAATGTACGTGATGAAAAAAAAACGAACAGGTGAGCGAAGACAGACCTATTCGTTATGAGCTTTTACCGTCGGGCAATACCATTAATTTGCATCTCTACCGCCAACAGCTGATGAGACTCAAGCAAGAAGTAGCGAAGAAACGGCCGGAATTGATCAACAGAAAGGATGTAATTTTTCACCATAATAACACCATACCACACACATTTTTAGCCACTCAGCAAATATTGAGAGGAATTTGGTCGGGAAGTGTTAATGCATCCACCACATATCCCTGACCTTGCACCTTCAGATTTTGACCTGTTTCGGTTTTTCGGAATACTTTAGGGAATGTTAGGTTATCATTAAGAGAGGACTGTCAAAACTAGTTGTCACAGTTTTTTGATCAGAAGTCCCAAAATTTCTACACCAATGGCATTGTGTCACTATCTACAAAATGGCAACAAGTTGTTGGACAAAAAGCGGCATATATATAATATAAATAAATGTAAATTGAATATGATGAACAATTATCTTGAATTTGTATATAAAATATGACAAAACTTTTTTCTTGACCTAATTTAAAGGACCAAACACGAAACTGACGAGTTTGCATAAAATGATAGAGAGATGGCCAGCAAAAAGCCATTTGAGATCGGACCAAGTAGAAATGTAGCCGTACGTGATCTCTACCTACTCCTTTAGGAAATTGTAGGCATTGAACATGTGTTTGTTATATTATACATTTATCGACACCGAAAGAATGAATAATTCAAGTTGTTATTCACATACGTACCGATCTACATTATTATATTAAGAAAGCACCATAAAAAAATTTCTTTCGATTTGCCCGATATTACCAAAGAATGGTTAAATAAAAATGACACATCGCTTTTTAGGATTCCGAACCAAAATGGTAAAAACGGAACCCTTATAGTTTCATGTCCGTCCGTCCGTACATCCATATGTCACAGGCATTTTATTCATAAACTATAAGACGTATATTGATGAAATTTATAAAGTAGGTGTCTTGTATAAGCCGCTTTTTAGTTTGGTAGTTAAATAACAAAAATAAATATTTCTAGGTACTTCATACATGTAACAGAAATTTAAAAAAATTCAGCAAATATTAACGTAGGGCACATATTTCGACAGTTGTTTTAAGAATATTTTAAGGCATCTAAGTAATTTTTCTAATTACGTCAATAATTTCTGGAATAATCGCTCCCAAAGTCGTAGAAATTGTTTCCCCTTTTCTAAACCGTACGGATGTCTAAAAAATATGGAATAAATAAACAAGGTAACGCTTAATAATACTTTGAACGGAAACCATTTTGAACATTATCGGATATACTGTTTTTGAGTTACTGCCGAAAAACAGCGCTTCTTAAGAAAAAAACCTAAGTGCCATGGAGATATGCTCTTTTGCTGATATACTTTTTGTCGATAGAATAGTAATAATCGACTTGAATACCTACTTGTATTTCTAGTTATAGTCGACTAAAATGCTTATAACTACTCTATGCGAGAAATGTGAAAAGTGTAACAGCGAACTTTTATTTCCGTAATGCATTCAATCATCCGTAACGATGGAATCAACCGTAATGCATTTCTTTGTAATAATGGCTTCGAAACCCTATTATAAGCATGGTCCTTCATGCTCTTGGCCATTTTTTTATTGCTATATGTTGTCGTATCATGGATTAATCACCCCATTGTTTCGTCATGCCCTTCTATAAACTATTTTTCTGATAAATCGGTTCGAACATTGAGTTCTACACACTGGTCTAGCAGGGGGGGCTATTAGCAACCGTTATCACCAAAATGATAACCATGTCTGAGACATACGAATTGAGGTGGTTTTAGACGTACCAAGAAAGTATTTTAATTTGACTAAATAATTCATCGGTCGATTCGCCTGTGTTGAGGAATTAAACCCTTTACATTCCGGTCCGAAGCACGCTCTTGAGCATTGAATCACGACCGCTCTTTTTTACTAAATATATATCAAAAAAGGGCATGTGATAAAATGAGAAATTACAATATTCCTCCTATTTACATAGATACAGAGAAACGTAAGCGGGCGTATTCGTGTACAACCCATTCACGGAAATCGATACCCATTAAGGACACTTCTGTATCCATTACATTTGAGCTGAAAGGAGCAGCCGCTTTGAGCCGACCGCGCGGGACCTCGCGCGTCCACTCGCCGGCCGCCTTTCCGGCTTTAATTTCGATCACAGTTCCGGTGACCGATTAGGATTCAAAGGGATGCTAGATCTCAGTCTAGAATCAACTTGCGCCCGACGGTGTAGTCCTAGAACTCGCGGAACTGTGGCTTTTGCCCGCGTTTAACATTATTGTAATTTTCTCAGTGTTTTCGCCGCATACAAAGTGTATAGTAGAGAGATAACAATCCCAACAAACGATGTGGCAGAAATATGAAGTCGTCTCTGATCAAATGCAAAAATATCGGCTAGGTACAGTTTGTGTGTTCCTCAATATAATATCTATAAATAGTTTTGAAAGGAAAAACAATATTTAGTGCTGTAGATTGTAGAAATAACGAAATATATTACTCAATATAATAATTAATGTTGACTAATCCGGGTTACTACTCACAGATATTAGATTAAAATCCCCACTGCTCTGATACGTCGATAGTTTCAAAAATATATACCTCTTTCCAGTTTTGTAGAAACCAACGATAACTCCTGAATAGCTGTATAATCTAAATTACTTTATCATCCAACTCTTGAAATAAAGGCGAATAATTATATTAGGCAAATAACAAAATAGTTGATAAATTAATTAATTTTAGATGTGCCGGGGTTATTTTTACGGATAGTAAAGTGTAAGTATAATTGTTTTCCCGACAATTTTTTACACACTTTGCTCTATATAATTATAGAATTCGAAGACCTAGAAAAGGGCAGTGGTTACCACATCTCCAATAGCATTCCCTTCAGGCAGATCCTGGACAAGTTAACCGCTAAATTTTTCATTTAAATCAAATTAAATTACTGGCCCCGTACCTGACTCTGACGTTATCGTCATACTTGTGACGACTTCCGTTGGCAGCATCCACGCCGCACCGGACCTCGTGAAGGACTCGAGGAACAACCACCTCAATCGGCAGGGCGGTACATAAAAACTGACAAATAGATGTCGTTCAGTAACCGTTTCACGTCCGAAAAAGCATTACGCAGCCTCAAGTTATTACAATTTCGGAAATGCAGTATAAAGATACTTATCGTCTTTAGCTTAACTTAACAGCACTTCATCCCGAAGAGAGGCGGTTGCGGGACGAATTCGTTCCGTGAACGCTCCATTTATTTTTTAATTCGACGCCGGACACCCAAACGAAACAGCGATCGATGCCGAAGACACTTAAAAATAATTAACATTCAAACGGCGTCGGCGCCATTCCCCCGAATTTCAACGGGGGACTTACTGAAAAACACGCTGAAAAATGGCATGACAAGCGGACGAAGACGGTTGATCGATTCGGCCCCAAATTGGACAAGTTAGCGGAGCCAATTCGTTAGATGGACTCCGATGGAATTCGTAATTTGCCGCTAAATCTAAAACACTTCCGATTGAAGCTTTCGGAGAAATGAAGAGGGTTCCGCAGTCTATGAAGGGAACGGATCTTTTTGCGACGTGAAAAGGTTATATTTGTGACTGACTGTTATAACTAAAAAAAAATTGAGTGCTTATTATTATACGGTGCCGTCGTAATAACAAATCTTTTTGTGAAACCAAACATAGACAACAATAATAGAAGTTAAAATACTAAAGATGAAATTCACAGACAAAATAAAAATCTATATATATGATGAAATTGTAACAGGCCGATTTCTGTACATTATAGATATTGAAAACAAAGTGACATGGGTGTCTTTATTAGAGCAGCAGTGTGGAGGACGAAGTATTTCTTCACGGGAAAGTGGTTGTCACATGAAACGCCGTTGACGTTGCACTATTTATACATATGTATACACGCTTGTCCTCTTCTTTTGGGGTTCATCTCCCGTCGGCCGCTGCACTCGAACTGACAAATTAGGCCGTTTTTTTTTTTTTTGGTTTGATGCGCAGGAAGTGTAAAAATCTTCACGCACGAAAGATACCCGGCCACGCGACCTATAAGCCGGGTTATGTGGGATTTTTACCCACTAAAAAGCACTCCCTTAGGGTGACTATATCGTTAAAGCTATTACATAGTACTCAAAAGCTTTGCCGGGCGTCAAAGCGAATGCTGCAAACAATGCACTCGGGTGCAATGTACAAAGTTTGGGGACTTAGCGTCGCGTGGGTGAGTGATATTGTGATTATTGACCGAGTTTACCGACTCAGTGTGGGATGACTAAAATTAGGCCGGACATGTTCCGGCTTATATGAACGGGAGTGCATTACCCCCTCTACCGTGCGACCGACCAGCGCCCCCCTATAGAGCCTTCTCTTTCTGTATTTTCTATAAAAATTGTACAATATTTATACATAAAAAAAACTATTATAACAACTATATACAATCAATATTATTTATTATATATCCTAGACCGTGTCCGTGTTCTGGTAATAATTTCGAGCACCTATATTCGTGTACAAACAGGTCGCGTGCGGACACCATGAATTAAAATGAATTTGCATTCTCCCGTTTTTCCCTTAATTTTCTCTTATCGATGTCCTCCACATAACTATCGTATATGGTAGCGAGCTGGCAGCATGCCCTAAATGCCTAATTACTCTGAAACTGGGCCATACAGGCATACCATCCCATGCTACTACCACACGATCCGGTCATATGTCTATCAAGTATATCCTAGGATATACTGACAGCCTAAAGACTAATGATGAACCGCATATGTTCATCTAATTATTAAGGATAATAAAACAGACCAAAAGTTTATTATTTATTGCATATTCGAATCTTACCTAGGTGCCCGCATCGCCTATCCCCCCTCTCAACCTGTTATATATCTCTATCTCACTCTATGCATCCCTTTCACATTAGAATGATGCAATACCTAGTGAAATTGCATCATACATTTTACTACACATAAACATTTACATACACATAAATGTATGTGGGTGGTTGGGTCTTTATTATATATATAATTGTTGGAGATCGCCTTTTCGTTCAGACCTTCGATAGTAACTCTAAAAGGCTATCCAACCGACGATGCACTAGGATGCTACGTCCTCGGGAAGACACTCGGCCGTTCTGCCGACTTTGAAGGTGAAAAATGAAACACTGTTTTTGCACTCTGCTGCCGATCTGGTTTATATGGAGGAAATGGAGCGCAGCCACGACTAATGTGATTCTTTTGATGCATTTAGCGTGCATAAAGCGTGCATGCCATCAGCGCCACTTGGCCGCTCTTAACACCATTTGCTGCGAGCGCGACGAGCGCGTATAATGCAATAGGAAAGGGCAAGGGACGACAGCTTAATTAATACAATCTATACATTACAATTATTTCTGACAATTACATTTTATAATTTACTTATGAACTAAGATATTATTTCTGATATTGATAAAAATAAATGTTGATCGCCGACAATAATAAAGACCCACCATATCACTTTTTTTTAATATCTATAATAAACAGACATCAGCCTGTTACAGTTTTATTACATGTAAGAGATTTTTGTTTTGTCTATGAATTTCATCCTCAATATTTTAACTTCTATTATTGCTGTCTATATACAACATCATCATGTATCATTTTGTGAGTGAAACTATAGTATACTATGTTTATCTTACGATAAGGTTCCTTGTATAATTCGGTATATATTTACTACTAAATTACGACTAGACTTACGAAAATATAATTTAGCTATATGCATACACGACATCTTAAACTAATTATTTTGGGTATCGTCGTCCGTAGCAAACAGAAGTAAAAACAACAGTTTCAGATTTTTTTTTCTGTCTGTCTCTGTCTATCTGTATGTTTGTTACTGTATCACGCTAAAACCGCTGAACGGAAATTAATGAAGTTTTTACAGTTTGGTAATTTGAGGTTTAACTTAACACCTAAGCCATGTTTCATCAAATTTCATAAGGTAGAAGTAAAGATATAGCTTCACCTCTCCATAATACTGCCTCTCATACATTAGGAAGGTCTTTTAAATTGATCGTGTAGGAAAAATATGAATAAACGTCACGAGTTCTTCTAAAATGATCTAAATATTGTAGTCCACCCAGATGATGATGCGGGCAAAAGCTATTACAAATATGTGTACAGTATAGATATTGAAAAAGACGAATATGGGGGTCTTTATTAGAGCAACGGAAACCAAAAAAACAGTTTCTAGAATTCTCGTCTACCGTCTGCCTGTATGTTTGTTACTGCATCAGGTAAAAACTACTACATGGAATTGAATGCAGTTTTCACCGATGTATTGCTAGAAGTCTAACTTAAAATATGGCTCCATTTTACAGTAGGAAAATTCTTATCTGAATTGTTTTTAATTTAATATTGCCCGGATATAAATCTCTGAAACTACTACCCGACTTACCGAAAACTACTAAACGGATTTTCATACGGTTGCCTTAAACGATAAATACACTTTCATTACAATATTGTTGGTGAGAAAAGTTATTGCCATTGATAGATCATTGATGGGTTGCCAAGATATATTGGTTCAGTAGTTCTGGAACACGAATTCAGCTGGAACCGACTCCAAAACTAATTAGTTGTTTTGAGGACTGTTTAATAAATTACTTAAGTAGGATTTTGAAGGCGGTTTTTTATTTAAATGAGCCGTCTACCCTTCACAGATACCTATCTCGAAATAAATCTTAAAATTTTAAACTACATGAACATTTTCCACGTTTGACTGGGCGATAAAAATTGAAGTGTAGACAAGACGAAGAAATGCAACGATGTAAAGATTTTTTAAATAATAATCGGCAACAAAAATGTTCAACAGAAGTTCAAGTTCAACATCGCTTCGGTGACAGAACCGCGAGCAGGTTCGAGATTTTTTTGTTGTAACAATACGGGCGCTTCTGTTGTGGAATCTAGAACAAGACCGAGATAGGGATAATGGGTGGTGATTGGTCGATATAAGGGATGACAAAATTCTTTGTATGTCTATATGGTTGGAGTCGCGGGGGAATTATATATATATTGTAGACAGAATCGAAATTAAAGATTGGGACCAGAATCGGAACCTTTGCGAAGTTTCTACATCATCACTGTTTGATGATGATGTGGACCAAGAAACTAAAGTTAAAATGGTTCTAAATTTACCCAAAGAGGAAGAAATAACTCATGGAAAACGATACATGCCATCGATAGGAGAACTTTGCAGTTCATTGCGTTCTAAGTTTATCAAAGAACAATGGCATTAATAGTAAAATAAATTTTCACTCTCATTCCCTGTGAAGTTATATTTTTTAACACTCTTATCATAAATTTGTTTCAGAAAAAAACATCTCTGAATTCATTTCAGTAAAAAGCAAGTCCTTGCTCAACCGCCTTAAAATTGAATACAGTTTT